>JAIFOV010000518.1:0-171033 GCA_020654155.1 Novius pumilus
TTATCCACGAATTGATAATTTTTTCAACTCCTCACACTTTATAGGCAGGAAACCTTATTTTTTTGTTAATAAATTAAATTTTTAATAAATTCATTAAATAAATAAAAATCCACGAATTATCCACGAATTAAAAATATTTTTAAATCCTCACACTTTTTAGGCAGGAAACCGTATTTTTATGTTAATAAATTTAATTTTCAATGAATTCATTAAATAAATAAATATCCACAGAATAATTATCCACGAATTGAAATTATTCTCAAATCCTCACACTTTATAGGAAGGAATATGTATTTTTTCGTTAATAAATTAAATTTTTAATGAATTTATTGAATAAATAAAAATCCACGAATTAATTATCCACGAATTGAATATCCACGAATTAAAAATATTTTTAAATCCGCACACTTTATAGGCAGGAAACAGTATTCTTTTGTTAATAAATTGAATTTTCAATAAATTTATGAAATTAATATAAATCCACGAATTAATTATCCACGAATTAATTATCTACGAATTAAAAATATTTTTAAATCCTCACACTTTATAGGAAGGAAAATGTATTTTTTGGTTAATAAATTAAATTTTTAATAAATTTATTAAATAAATAAAAATCCACGAATTAATTATCCACGAATTGAAAATATTTTTAAATCCTCACACTTTATAGGCAGGAAACCGTATTTTTTTGTTAATAAATTAAATTTTCAATAAATTTATTAGATAAATAAAAATCCACGAATTAATTATCCACGAATTAATTATCCACGAATTGAAATTATTTTTAAATCCTCACACTTTATAGGAAAGAAACCCTATTCTTTCGTTAATAAATTAAATTTTTAATAAATTCATTGAATAAATAAAAATCCACGAATTAATTATCCACGAATTAATTATCCACGAATTAGAAATATTTTTAAATCCTCACACTTTATGGGCAGGAAATCGTTTTTTTTTGTTATTAAATTCAATTTTTAATAAATTTGTTAAATAAATAAGAATCCACGAATTAATTATCCACGAATTAATTATCCACGAATTGAAAATCTTTTTAAATCCTCACACTTAATAGGCAGGAAACCGTTTTTTTTTGTTAATAAATTAAATTTTCAATGAATTAATTGAATAAATTAAAATCCACGAATTAATTATCAACGAATTAAAAATATTTTTAAAGCCCCATACTCTATAGGCAGGAAACCGTATTTTTTTGTTAATAAATTAAATTTTTAATAAATTTATTAAATAAATAAAAATCCACGAATTAAGAATATTTTCAAATCCTCACACTTTATAGGCAGAAAACCGTTTTTTTTTTGTTAATAAATTAAATTTTTAATAAATTTATTAAATAAATAAAAATCCACGAAATAATTATCCACGAATTAATTATTCACGAATTGAAATTATTTTCAAATCCTAACACTTTATAGAAAGAAAAATGTATTTTTCTGTTAATAAATTAAATTTTTAATAAATTTATTGAATAAATAAAAAGCCACGAATTAATTATCCACGAATTGAAAATATTTTTAAATCCCCACACTTTATAGGCAGGAAGCCGTATTTTTTGTCGATAAATTAAATTTTCAATAAATTTATTAAATAAATAAAAATCCACCAATTAAAAGCCGACGAATTAATTATCCACGAATTAAAAATATTTTTAAATCCCCACAATTCATAGGCAGGAAGCCGTATTTTTTTGTTGATAAATTAAATTTTTAATCAATTTATTAAATGGATAAAAATCCACGAATCAATTATCCACGAATTAATTATCTACGAATAAAAAATATTTTCAAATCCTCACACTTAATAGCCAGGAAACCGTATTTTTCTATTGATAAATTAAATTTTTAATAAATTTATTAAATAAATAAAAATCCACGAATTGAAAATCCACGAATTAAAAATCCACGAATTAATTATCCACGAATTGAAATTATTTTTAAATCCTCACACTTTATAGGAAGGAAACCGTATTTTTCTGTTAATGAATTAAATTTTCAATGAATTTATTAACTAAATAAAAATCCACGAATTAATCATCCACGAATTGAAAATATTTTTAAATCCCCACACTTTATAGGCAGGAAACCGTATTCTTTGTTAATAAATTAAATTTTCAATAAATTCATTGAATAAATAAAAATCCACGAATTAAAAATTCACGAATTAATTATCCACGAATTAAAAATATTTTTAAATCCCCACACTTTATATGCAGGAAACCGTATTTTTTTGTTGATAAACTAAATTTTTGATAAATTTATTGAATAAATAAAAATCCACGAATTAATTATCTACGAATTAAAAATATTTTTTAAGCCCCACACTTTATAGGCAGGAAACCGTATTTTTTTGTTAATAAATTAAATTTTTAATAAAGTCATTGAATGAATAAAAATCCACGAATTGATTATCCACGAATTAATTATCCACGAATTAAAGATATTTTCAAATACCCACACTTTATAGGCAGGATGCCTTTTTTTTTGTTGATAAATTAAATTTTCAATAAATTTATTGAATAAATAAAAATCCAAGAATTGATTATCCACGAATTGAAAATATTATTAAATCTCCGTACTTTATAGGCAGGAAACCGTATTTTTTTGTTAATAAATTAAATTTTCAATAAATTTATTGAATAAATAAAAATCCACGAATTTATTATCCACGAATTAGTTATCCACGAATCAAAAATATTTTTAAATCCTCACACTTCATAGGCAGGAAACGGTATTTGTTTGTTAATAAATTAAATTTTTAATAAATTTATTAAATAAATAAAAATCCACGAATTAATTATCCACGAATTAATTATCCACGAATTGATAATATTTTTAACTCCTCACACTTAATAGGCAGGAAACCGTAATTTTTTGTTAATAAATTAAATTTTCAATAAATTTATTAAATAAATAAAAATCCACGAATTATCCACGAATTAAAAATATTTTTAAATCCTCACACTTCATAGGCAGGAAACCGTATTTTTATGTTAATAAATTTAATTTTCAATGAATTTATTAAATAAATAAAAATCCACAAAATAATTATCCATGAATTGAAATTATTCTCAAATCCTCACACTTTATAGGAAGGAATATGAATTCTTTTGTTAATAAATTAAATTTTTAATGAATTTATTGATTAAATAAAAATCCACGAATTAAGTATCCACGAATTGAATATCCACGAATTGAAAATATTTTTAAATCCGCACACTTTATAGGCAGGAAACAGTATTCTTTTGTTAATAAATTAAATTTTCAATAAATTTATGAAATTAATATGAATCCACGAATTAATTATCCACGAATTAATTATCTACGAATTAAGAATATTTTTAAATCCTCACACTTTATAGGAAGGAAAATGTATTTTTTGGTTAATAAATTAAATTTTCAAAAAATTTATTAAATAAATAAAAATCCACGAATTGATTATTCACGAATTAAAAATATTTTTAAATCCCCACACTTTATAGGCAGAAAACCGTATTTTTTTGTTAATAAATTAAATTTTCAAAAAATTTATTAGATAAATAAAAATACACGAATTAATTATCCACGAATCAACTATCCACGAATCAAAAATATTTTTAAATCCCCAAACTTTATAGGCAGGAAACCGTATTTTGTCGTTAATAAATTAAATTTCTGATAAATTCAGTAAATGAATAAAAATCCAAGAATTTATTATTCAAGAATTAAATATCCACGAATTAAGAATATTTTTGAATCCCCACAATTTAGAGGCAGGAAACCGTATTTTTTTGTTAATAAATTAAATTTTTAATAAATTTATTAAATAAATAAAAATCCACGAATTAATTATCCACGAATTGAAAATATTTTTAAATCCTCACACTTTATAGGCAGGAAACCGTATTTTTTTGTTAATAAATTAAATTTTCAATAAATTTATTAGATAAATAAAAATCCACGAATTAATTATCCACGAATTAATTATCCACGAATTGAAATTATTTTTAAATCCTCAGGAAAGAAACCCTATTCTTTTGTTAATAAATTAAATTTTTGATAAATTCATCAAATGAATAAAAATCCACGAATTAATTATCCACGAATTAATTATCCACGAATTAAAAATATTTTTGAATCCTCACACTTTATAGGCAGGAAACCGTATTTTTTTGTTAATAAATTCAATTTTTAATAAATTTGTTAAATAAATGAGAATCCACGAATTAATTATCCACGAATTAATTATCCACGAATTGAAAATCTTTTTAAATCCTCACACTTAATAGGCAGGAAACCGTATTTTTTTGTTAATAAATTAAATTTTCAATGAATTAATTGAATAAATTAAAATCCACGGATTAATTATCTACGAATTAAAAATATTTTTAAAGCCCCATACTCTATAGGCAGGAAACCGTATTTTTTTGTTAATAAATTAAATTTTCAATAAATTTATTAAATAAATAAAAATCCACGAATTAATTATCCACGGATTAATTATCCACGAATTAAGAATATTCTCAAATCCTCACACTTTATAGGCAGAAAACCGTATTTTTTTGTTAATAAATTAAATTTTTAATAAATTTTGTAAATAGATAAAAATCCACGAAATAATTATCCACGAATTAATTATCCACGAATTGAAATTATTTTCAAATCCTAACACTTTATAGGAAGAAAAATGTATTTTTCTGTCAATAAATTAAATTTTTAATAAATTTATTGAATAAATAAAAATCCACGAATTAATTATCCACGAATTGAAAATATTTTTAAATCCCCACACTTTATAGGCAGGAAGCCGTATTTTTCGTTAATAAATTAAATTTTCAATAAATTTATTAAATAAATAAAAATCTACGAATTAAAAACCGACGAATTAATTATCCACGAATTAAAAATATTTTTTAATCCCCACACTTCATAGGCAGGAAACCGTATTTTTTTGTTGATAAATTAAATTTTTGATCAATTTATTAAATGGATAAAAATCCACGAATCAATTATCCACGAATTAATTATCTACGAATTAAAAATATTTTCAAATCCCCACACTTAATAGCCAGGAAACCGTATTTTTCTATTAATAAATTAAATTTTTAATAAATTTATTAAATAAATAAAAATCCACAAATTAAAAATCCACGAATTGAAAATATTTTTAAATCCCCACACTTTATAGGCAGGAAACCGTATTCTTTGTTAATAAATTAAATTTTCAATAAATTCATTGAATAAATAAAAATCCACGAATTAAAAATTCACGAATTAATTATCCACGAATTAAAAATATTTTTAAATCCCCACACTTTATATGCAGGAAACCGTATTCTTTTGTTAATAAATTAAATTTTTGATAAATTTATTGAATAAATAAAAATCCACGAATTAATTATCTACGAATTAAAAATATTTTTAAAGCCCCACACTTTATAGGCAGGAAACCGTATTTTTTTGTCAATAAATTAAATTTTCAATAAATTCATTGAATGAATGAAAATCCACGAATTGATTATCAACGAATTAATTATCCACGAATTAATGATATTTTTAAATACCCACACTTTATGGGCAGGATACCTTTTTTTTTGTTGATAAATTAAATTTTTAATGAATTTATTGAATAAATAAAAATCCACGAATTGATTATCCACGAATTGAAAATATTATTAAATCTCCACACTTTATAGGCAGGAAACCGTATTCTTTGTTAATAAATTAAATTTTTAATAAATTAATTGAATAAATAAAAATCCACGAATCAATTATCCACGAATTAAAAATATTTTTGAATCCTCACACTTTATAGGCAGGAAACCGTATTTTTTGTTAATAAATTAAATTTTTAATAAATTTATTGAATAAATAAAAATCCACGACTTAATTATCCACGAATTAATTATCCACGAATTAAAAATATTTTTAAATCCTCACACTTTATAGGCAGGAAACCTCTTTTTTTTGGTAATAAATTGAATTTTTAATAAATTTATTAAATAAATAAAAATCCACGAATTATCCACGAATTAAAAATATTTTTAAATCCTCACACTTTATAGGCAGGAAACCGTATTTTTATGTTGATAAATTTAATTTTCAATGAATTTATTAAATAAATAAAAATCCACGAAATAATTATCCACGAATTGAAATTATTCTCAAATTCTCACACTTTATAGGAAGGAATATGTATTTTTTTGTTAATAAATAAAATTTTCAATGAATTTATTGAATGAATAGAAATCCACGAATTAATTATCCACGAATTGAATATCCACGAATTAAAAATATTTTTAAATCCGCACACTTTATAGGCAGGAAACCGTATTCTTTTGTTAATAAATTAAATTTTCAATAAATTTATGAAATAAATATGAATCCACGAAATAATTATCCACGAATTAATTATCTACGAATTAAAAATATTTTTAAATCCTCACACTTTATAGGAAGGAAAATGTATTTTTTGGTTGATAAATTAAATTTTCAAGAAATTTATTAAATAAATAAAAATCCACGAATTAATTATTCACGAATTAAAAATATTTTTAAATCCCCACACTTTATAGGCAGAAAACCGTATTTTTTTGTTAATAAATTGAATTTTAAAAAATTTATTGGATGAATAAAAATCCTCGAATTAATTATCGACGAATCAACTATCCACGAATCAAAAATATTTTTAAATCCCCAAACTTTATAGGCAGGCAACCGTATTTTCTCGTTAATAAATTAAATTTCTGATAAATTCAGTAAATAAATAAAAATCCAAGAATTTATTATCCAAGAATTAATTATCCACGAATTGAGAATATTTTTGAATCCCCACAATTTATAGGCAGGAAATCGTATTTTTTTGTTAATAAATTAAATATTCAATAAATTTATTAAATAAATAAAAATCCACGAATTAATTATCCACGAATTAAAAATATTTTTAAATCCTCACACTTTATAGGCATGAAACCGTATTTTTTTGTTAATAAATTAAATTTTCAATAAATTTATTAGATAAATAAAAATCCACGAATTAATTATCCACGAATTGAAATTATTTTTAAATCCTCAGGAAAGAAACCCTATTCTTTTGTTAATAAATTAAATTTTTGATAAATTCATTAAATAAATAAAAATCCACGAATTAATTATCCACGAATTAATTATCCACGAATTAAAAATATTTTTAAATCCTCACACTTTATAGGCAGGAAACCGTTTTTTTTTGTTAATAAATTCAATTTTTAATAAATTTGTTAAATAAATAAGAATCCACGAATTAATTATCCACGAATTAATTATCCACGAATTGGAAATATTTTTAAATCCTCACACTTTATAGGAAGGAAAATGTATTTTTTGGTTAATAAATTAAATTTTCAAGAAATTTATTAAATAAATAAAAATCCACGAATTAATTATTCACGAATTGAAAATATTTTTAAATCCCCACACTTTATAGGCAGAAAACCATATTTTTTTGTTAATAAATTGAATTTTAAAAAATTTATTAGATAAATAAAAATCCACGAATTAATTATCGACGAATCAACTATCCACGAATCAAAAATATTTTTAAATCCCCAAACTTTATAGGCAGGCAACCGTATTTTCTCGTTAATAAATTAAATTTCTGATAAATTCAGTAAATAAATAAAAATCCAAGAATTTATTATCCAAGAATTAATTATCCACGAATTGAGAATATTTTCGAATCCCCACAATTTATAGGCAGGAAACCGTATTTTTTTGTTAATAAATTAAATTTTTAATAAATTTATTAAATAAATAAAAATCCACGAATTAATTATCCACGAATTGAAAATATTTTTAAATCCTCACACTTTATAGGCAGGAAACCGTATTTTTTTGTTAATAAATTAAATTTTCAATAAATTTATTAGATAAATAAAAATCCACGAATTAATTATCCACGAATTAATTATCCACGAATTGAAATTATTTTTAAATCCTCAGGAAAGAAACCCTATTCTTTTGTTAATAAATTAAATTTTTGATAAATTCATTAAATAAATAAAAATCCACGAATTAAAAATATTTTTAAATCCTCACACTTTATAGGCAGGAAACCGTATTTTTTTGTTAATAAATTCAATTTTTAATAAATTTGTTAAATAAATAAGAATCCACGAATTAATTATCCACGAATTGAAAATCTTTTTAAATCCTCACACTTAATAGGCAGGAAACCGTATTTTTTTGTTAATAAATTAAATTTTCAATGAATTAATTGAATAAATTAAAATCCACGAATTAATCATCTACGAATTATTTATCCACGAATTGAAATTATTTTTAAATCCTCAGGAAAGAAACCCTATTCTTTTGTTAATAAATTAAATTTCTGATAAATTCATTAAATAAATAAAAATCCACGAATTAAAAATATTTTCAAATCCTCACACTTTATAGGCAGGAAACCGTATTTTTTTGTTAATAAATTAAATTTTCAATAAATTTATTAGATAAATAAAAATCCACGAATTAATTATCCACGAATTAATTATCCACGAATTGAAATTATTTTTAAATCCTCAGGAAAGAAACCCTATTCTTTTGTTAATAAATTAAATTTTTGATAAATTCATTAAATAAATAAAAATCCACGAATTAAAAATATTTTTAAATCCTCACACTTTATAGGCAGGAAACCGTATTTTTTTGTTAATAAATTCAATTTTTAATAAATTTGTTAAATAAATGAGAATCCACGAATTAATTATCCACGAATCAAAAATATTTTTAAATCCTCACACTTTATAGGCAGGAAACCTCTTTTTTTTGTTAATAAATTGAATTTTTAATAAATTTATTAAATAAATGAAAATCCACGAATTAAAAATTTTTTTAAATCCTCACACTTTATAGGCAGGAAACCGTATTTTTATGTTGATAAATTTAATTTTCAATGAATTTATTAAATAAATAAAAATCCACGAAATAATTATCCACGAATTGAAATTATTCTCAAATTCTCACACTTTATAGGAAGGAATATGTATTTTTTTGTTAATAAATAAAATTTTCAATGAATTTATTGAATGAATAAAAATCCACGAATTAATTATCCACGAATTGAATATCCACGAATTAAAAATTTTTTTAAATCCGCACACTTCATTGGCAGGAAACCGTATTCTTTTGTTAATAAATTAAATTTTCAAGAAATTTATTAAATAAATAAAAATCCACGAATTAATTATTCACGAATTAAAAATATTTTTAAATCCCCACACTTTATAGGCAGAAAACCGTATTTTTTTGTTAATAAATTGAATTTTAAAAAATTTATTAGATAAATAAAAATCCACGAATTAATTATCGACGAATCAACTATCCACGAATCAAAAATATTTTTAAATCCCCAAACTTCATAGGCAGGCAACCGTATTTTCTCGTTAATAAATTAAATTTCTGATAAATTCAGTAAATAAATAAAAATCCAAGAATTTATTATCCAAGAATTAATTATCCACGAAATGAGAATATTTTTGAATCCCCACAATTTATAGGCAGGAAACCGTATTTTTTTGTTAATAAATTAAGTTTTTAATAAATTTATTAAATAAATAAAAATCCACGAATTAATTATCCACGAATTAAAAATATTTTAAATCCTCACACTTTATAGGCATGAAACCGTATTTTTTTCTTAATAAATTAAATTTTCGATAAATTTATAAAACAAATAAAAATCCACGAATTAATTATCCACGAATTAATTATCCACGAATTGAAATTATTTTTAAATCCTCACACTTTATAGGAAAGGAACCCCATTCTTTTGTTAATAAATTAAATTTTTAATAAATTCATTAAATAAATAAAAATCCACGAATTAATTATCCACGAATTAATTATCCACGAATTAAAAATATTTTTAAATCCTCACTATTTATAGGCAGGAAACCGTATTTTTCTGTTAATAAATTCAATTTTTAATGAATTTGTTGAATAAATAAGAATCCACGAATTAATTATCCACGAATTAATTATCCACGAATTGAAAATCTTTTTAAATCCTCACACTTAATAGGCAGGAAACCGTATTTTTTTGTTAATAAATTAAATTTTCAATGAATTAATTGAATAAATTAAAATCCACGAATTAATTATCTATGAATTAAAAATATTTTTAAAGCCCCATACTCTATAGGCAGGAAACCGTATTTTTTTGTTAATAAATTAAATTTTTAATAAATTTATTAAATAAATAAAAATCCACGAATTAATTATCCACGAATTAAGAATATTTTCAAATCCTCACACTTTATAGGCAGAAAACCGTATTTCTCTGTTAATAAATTAAATTTTTAATAAATTTATTAAATAAATAAAAACCCACGAAATAATTATCCACGAATTAATTATCCACGAATTGAAATTATTTTCAAATCCTAACACTTTATAGGAAGGAAAATGTATTTTTCTGTTAATAAATTAAATTTTTGATGAATTTATTGAATAAATAAAAATCCACGAATTGAAAATATTTTTAAATCCCCACACTTTATAGGCAGGAAGCCGTATTTTTTGTTAATAAATTAAATTTTTAATAAATTTATTGAATAAATAAAAATCCACGAATTAAAAACCGACGAATTAATTATCCACGAATTAAAAATATTTTTGAATCCCCACACTTCATTAGCAGGAAACCGTATTTTTTTGTTGATAAATTAAATTTTCAATCAATTTATTAAATGGATAAAAATCCACGAATCAATTATCCACGAATTAATTATCTACGAATTAAAAATATTTTCAAATCCCCACACTTAATAGCCAGGAAACCGTATTTTTCTATTAATAAATCAAATTTTTGATAAATTTATTAAATAAATAAAAATCCACGAATTAAAAATCCACGAATTAATTATCCACGAATTGAAATTATTTTTAAATCCTCACACTTTATGGGAAGGAAACCGTATTTTTCTGTTTATGAATTAAATTTTCAATGAATTTATTAACTAAATAAAAATCCACGAATTAATTATCCACGAATTAATTATCCACGAATTGAAAATATTTTTAAATCCCCACACTTTATAGGCAGGAAACCGTATTCTTTGTTAATAAATTAAATTTTCAATAAATTCATTGAATAAATAAAAATCCACGAATTAAAAATTCACGAATTAATTATCCAGGAATTAAAAATATTTCTAAATCCCCACACTTTATATGCAGGAAACCGTATTTTTTTGTTAATAAATTAAATTTTTGATAGATTTATTGAATAAATAAAAATCCACGAATTAATTATAGGCGGGTATAACGCAGTGAAACACGATATGTAACAGCGTTTTATATTTATACGTGAACTATATGGATTACTGACAAAGACTGACAGTTAAATATTAATGACAATATCAAGTAAACATATCACGCATTCTAGATTGATAGAATTGGGTATCTTACACTTCCCCTCAATTTTAACAATCTTTAAATCCCAAACCTCTGACACAATTATCAAACTTGATGCCCGACAAGGGCTTGGTAAGAACATCAGCTATCATTTCTTCAGTAGGAAGGAACTTGATGATAAGAGGATAGGTCTGAATCGCTTGACGAATGAAATGATGTTTGATGTCCACATGCTTTGTCCGCGAGTGGAAAACAGGATTTTCGACCAATTTCCCAGCTGATTGATTGTCATTAAAAATGGTGATTTTAGACAAGGAGTCTAGACGAAGTTCTTTTACGAAGCTTGATAGATGAATAGCTTCTCGAATAGCTTCTGAGAGGCTTACATATTCAGCCTCTGTAGATGATAGAGCTACGATCTTCTGTTTGCGCGATGTCCAAGATATTGCTGCTCCGGATAACAAAAAAACGTATCCGGAATAGGATTTTCTGTCCAGGTTGCAGTTTCCCCAGTCCGCGTCTGCGTGTCCGAGGATTCCCTCATCGTTCTGCGTGTAGATCAGCTTCCGGTTTATGGTACCCTGGAGGTATCTCAGGATTCTCTTCGCGCATTGCCAATGCGTTTTACCATTGTAGCTGTTGAACTGGCTGAGCATAACAACTGCATGAGCGATGTCTGGGCGTGTCCCAATAGCGATGTACATCAAAGCTCCAATGAGTTCGCGGTAAGGATAACGAGTATCGTTTCCTTCGATGTCCTTTTCTCGTTCAAGTTTTGTACCAGATGCCAATGGAGATTTTACAGGTTTGCAGTCGGACATTTCGAACTTCCGAAGAACTTCCCTAATGTATCCACTTTGGACAATGGAAATCTTATTTCCGATTTGCTCGACTTCGATTCCAAGACAATATTTAATGTTTCCAAGGTCTTTAACTTGGTATTCGGATGAGAGTCTAGCTTTGATTTCTCTGACTCGTTTCGGGTTGTTAGAAGCAATCACAATATCATCCACGTAGATTAGGATGTAAGTACTTCTCCTGGAAGTATTGTCTACGTAAACACAGGAATCGGATGTCGTCTGCAATAATCCCAGTGATTTGAGAGTGTTGCTGAGTTTTGTGTGCCATTGTCTGCCAGCCTGACGTAATCCGTAAATTGCTTTGCGAAGTTTACAAACTTTGTCTCCGGAACTCAGTTCACGAAGCATTCGGTTAGACTTGGCCACAAGGATTTCATCCTTTTCAGTTACGACGATTCTTTCAAGAGCGTCTTTTATAAAGATTGGCTGCTCCATGTAAACGAGGGTATCCATGTCACCGTTGAGGTATGCTGTGGTTATATCCAACTGTGTGACTTGGGGTCCGAGTTTTGCGGATAGTGCCATTAACAATCGGAATGAATCTAGGCGTGCCACAGGAGCAAATGTGTTGGTGAAGTCTATACCTGGCCGTTGGGAAAATCCACGTGCAACAATTCGAGCCTTTCGTCTATCTAAACTCCCGTCCGGGTTGAATTTGTTGCGTAGGATGGTGCGGCACGAGATCACATTGTGATCCTTAGGTCTGTCGACTAACTCCCAAGTATCGTTTTCCACAAGGCACTTTGTTTCCGAACAGATAGCTTGAAACCACTCTTGTTTGTCTTCACTCTTCAATGCATCGTTGAGAGGAACTTCGATGGCGGTCATCACCTTGCAAGCATCTACTTCGGAATTTTCGACATCTTCGTTGACTTGAGCTAAAAGAATTCCCTTATCTTCTTCCGCGTTCATTACGTCTACGTCATTTATAGATTCGTCGATCACTTCCTCATTGTATTGCTTTTTGGGACGACCTCTATTGCCGGTTTTGATCAATTTCGGCCTACCGCGACCTCTCTTAGTTTTCGGTTTCGTCCCTGCTCTCGCTGCATCTTCGACATTAGGATCTTCACGTTCACATCCACAATCCTGGAAATGTTCCAATCCAACTTCGGAGTGAAGTTCTTCACGTTCATTGACGTGATCTTCGGCATGTTGAATCGGGTGATCAATGAAATCAATAATGCTTGCGTCCATTATGATTTCTCTGGAGATGCGATTTTCGGGTGAAATCTGAGAATGGTTACGACGTGAAAAATCATTCCCTGGTAGGTTGCCTTTTCCCTTCGGAAGACACGATTGAAATTCGTTCAGGAATTTGACATCTCGAGATATGTGAATTTTGCATTCGCTGGGTACATAAATTCGATAAGCTTTGGATTGATCAGCGTAACCAACGAAAAATCCAGCAATTTCTTTGGGCTCAAACTTCCCCTTTCCTGGAGACTTATCGAGTACGAAGGCTCGTTTGCCAAACGAGAGAAGGTGTGAGAGATCTTGCTTTTTCCTGTCCATCTTTCCATAGGAATTATTCCGTCAGGCAACGACTTCGTGGGGCATCGATTTCGAACATAATTCGCTGTGGCGATAGCTTCTGCCCAAATTGATGGAGGCAACTTCGCGTCAATCTGCATACAACGCGCGGCTTCGACCAATGTACGGTTTTTCCGCTCGGCTACACCATTCTGTTGTGGAGTATGAGGCGCCGTAAGACGTTGTTGAATACCAGATGTTTTCAGTAGATTCTCCATTTCCTTGTTAACGAATTCGCCGCCATTATCAGACAGAATCGCTTTGATTCTTCGCCCGAGTTGATTTTCAACAAGATTTTTATAATCCTTGAATTTCTGCACGGCTTCGCTTTTGTTTTTCAGAAAATATACGAGGCAAACTCTGCTATAATCGTCTATAAAAGTTATGAAATAGCGTGCGCCCCCCGATGACTGCGTACGCATTGGCCCACATAAGTCCATATGTACCAGTTCCAGAAGCTCCTTGGAGAAACTTTCACGGGTTCCAAAAGGAGGCTAGTCATTTTCCTGATATACATGACTCACATTTGATTTCTCTAACCTTTGTCATATGCTTCAAACCATTTACGTTCCCGTCCTTGGCGAGTATTGACAGGTCCCGTGCGTTCAGGTGCCCAAGGCGTCTATGCCACGTTTCGACATCGGTTTTGAGTTTCCTATCTTCATAGACGATATTCGCACGTTGATCGTATTTGCGTTCGCGGAGATAGAAAAGATCTCCAATGCGTTTGGCGATTAGCATTGTTTTACCGCATTGATCCGTCACAACTGCGCGCGATTTTTGAAAAGTAACGTCGTGCCCTTGATCCACAATTTTTGTGATTGACATGAGATTCGATGGTAAGTCCGGCACATACAATGTATCTTTTAATGTAACAACACTGGTCGGACTTTCAGCGATTTCAATACGTACGTCACCTTTTCCGAATATGCGAGTTTCCGAATTGTTCGCAAGTTTCAGCGATCCTTCTTTAACGCTCGCGTTTATGAAGGCACTTTCATCGAAACATAAATGCGATGTACATCCAGAATCCAAACACCAAAGATTGTCCGTATATATCGACCTGCGAGCGTTGTCCATTGAATAGCACTTATGAGCTTCGTTTGACTTTTCTTTTTCGTTATTCTTCTTAAGCCAACATTCGCTTTCTTTATGTCCCTTTTTGTGACAATAACTGCACTTGTATCGAATTTTCCCGTCCGTTTTCGTTTTGTTTTGATTCCCATCACTTGCATAAGACTCGTTTTCTGAAACAATTTGCGCCCGATTTACCTTTGTGCTGGAACCTAACGGACGATTTCTGAGTTTTCGCGAACATGATGCTACCATTATCACTTGATTTTTGGCTTCTCGCATTGTGCTCCTCAATAATTTTTACCTTTAGGGCTTCAACATTAGGCAAATTATCGCGAGATTCGATGGCACATCGGAAATTCTCGAAACTGTTCGGCAAATTGTATAACAACATTATGGCAAGGAGCTCGTCATTTATATCGACGTTCATGGCTTTCAGCTTGTCTACGGCGTCGAAAAACTGGGCGAGATGCGTCGTGAGATCGTCGTCGTTTTGCATTTTCTGCTGCGTGAGACGTTTGAGGAGAGTTGGTTTTCGCGCGGGTCCTTTCGAGGCATAAACAGATTCAAGTTTTTGCCATACCTCGCGAGAAGTTGTGCAGCCCCGAATTTGTGCGAGTTCCGAAGGGTTAATCGTTAGGATCAGATCGGCCTTGGCCTTGCGATCGTTAGCTGTCCACGTCTTAACGGCGGCTTGTGTTCGCACGAGATCCGCACCTTCTCCTATCTCGACGGGTTTCGGAATTTCGCCTGACACGTATCCCCAATTATCATTCTTCACGAGCAAAGCTTCGGCTTGAATACACCATGTGTCATAATTGTCACGGGTGAGCGTTTCAAGTCTCGTCGTTGTCGCTGCGTACGCCATTTTCTTCGGCTGGTAGCTCGACTTTTCGCTTTCAAGTTTGCGGTGGTTTTCTCACTTGGTATTTCGTGTTTGCGAATTCACTTTTCGTATATCAACGCGTTTTATCGTGTTCGATTTCAATCTGAGCCCATAACCTATAGGCGGGTATAACGCAGTGAAACACGATATGTAACAGCGTTTTATATTTATACGTGAACTATATGGATTACTGACAAAGACTGACAGTTAAATTTTAATGACAATATCAAGTAAACATATCACGCATTCTAGATTGATAGAATTGGGTATCTTACATTAATTATCTACGAATTAAAAATATTTTTAAAGCCCCACACTTTATAGGCAGGAAACCGTATTTTTGATTAATAAATTAAATTTTTAATGAATTCATTGAATGAAAAGATCCACGAATTGATTATCCACGAATTAATTATCCACGAATTAAAGATATTTTTAAATACCCACACTTTATAGGCAGGATACCTTTTTTCTTTGTTGATAAATTAAATTTTTAATAAATTTATTGAATAAATAAAAATCCACGAATTGATTATCCACGAATTGAAAATATTATTAAATCTCCACACTTTATAGGCAGGAAACCGTATTCTTTGTTAATAAATTAAATTTTTAATAAATTAATTGAATAAATAAAAATCCACGAATCAATTATCCACGAATTAAAAATATTTTTAAAGCTCCACACTTCATAGGCAGGAAACCGTATTTTTTTGTTAATAAATAAAATTTTTGATAAATTCATTGAATGAATAAAAATCCACGAATTGATTATCCACGAATTAATTATCCACGAATTAAAGATATTTTTAAATACCCACACTTTATAGGCAGGATACCTTTTTTTTTCGTTGATAAATTAAATTTTTATAAATTTATTGAATAAATAAAAATCCACGAATTGATTATCCACGAATTGAAAATATTATTAAATCTCCACACTTTATAGGCAGGAAACCGTATTCTTTGTTAATAAATAAATTTTCAATAAATTTATCAAATAAATAAAAATCCACGAATTAATTATCCACGGATCAAAAATATTTTTAAATCCCCACACTTTATAGGCAGGAAACCGTATTTTTTTGTTAATAAATTAAATTTTTAGTAACTTTATTAAATAAATAAAAATCCACGAGTGAGGGATAGCCCCGAGCATGTGGTGTGGGAGTGTGAAAGATGAACGGATGAGAGAGTGGATGTGATGAATCGATTGGGGATAGTGGCACTGCCGCCCGCGTGTGGCATCATACCGTTTATGGTGGGTGACAGACGCAGGTGGCAGTTGATGTATGATTTTGTGTGCAAGGTGATGGAGCGCAAGGAAAGGGAGGATAGAATGATGGAACGTAGGTCACAGGATGAAGAAGGGAACGTAGGAACGACGGACAACAGTGGAGAGGGTTAAGTAGGCAAGCAGGTAAGAGGTAAGGTACTGGGGGATGCTCGAAGGTAAGATCTGGTAAGGTCGGCCGAGCATTTCCCGAACGTACGCGCGTGTCCCGGAACGTCTCCAGCCCGAATATCTGGCTGGGACATGAAGGGCACGGAGGGTTTTTAGTGGGTAAACTTGGTTGACGGGGATGCCCTGCGCCCGTTCAGGAATGATTAAATCTTCAATGAATTTATTGAATAAATGAAGATCCACGGATTAATGTTGGAGTTGACGCGATTTGGATTCGAGCGCGGGATTAAATACATCCGTCTCTGACAAGCATTTATTCACGACTAACTAGATAACAAATCTGCTCGAGGTGGTGGATCGCTCCCCAGAATGGCGCCTCGCGGTAGTTGCGCCAACACTCCCCCTCGATTCGAACATCTCGAGTGTAGTTTGCTCTAATGACGACTCCGGGTCATCCCCGAAAGGTTTACGCAGCTCTGTAGCTTCGTATTGGTTAGGGCCTTCGTCACAATGTCAGCTACGTTTTCTTCCGATGCGACGTGGCTGATCTTCAATTGCTTGTTCTGGAGAGCTTCGCGAACAAAGTGGTACCTCACGTCGATGTGTTTGGTCCTGGAGTGGAACAACGGGTTTTCGGCGAGTTTGAGTGCTCCCATGTTGTCCACGAACAGCGTTACTTCTGCGAGTTGATGAAGACCGAGTTCTTCAAGGAAGCTTTTCCAATATAGGCATTCTTTAGTGCCTTCGCTTAGAGACATGTATTCTGCTTCCGTGGACGAGAGTGCGACCGTCCTTCGTTTCCTAGATTCCCAATTTATGGGGCATCCGCTTAGGATTGTGACCTTCCCGGAGTACGATCGCCGATCGTCTTGGCAGTTTCCCCAGTCGGAGTCGACGAAGCATTTTAATGCATGGTTGTTGGCCGTGTATGTGAGGCCTAGGTTCGGAGTTGCTTTTAGATACCTTAAGACTCTCTTTGCCGCTGTCCAGTGAGTTTTGTTGTACCGGCTGCTGAACTGACCGAGACAACTGGCGGCGTGGCTGATGTCAGGTCGAGTGCTTTGGGCTAGATACGTTAAGCAGCCTATTAGCTCTCGATACGGGACGTTTGCTTCGAGTTCTTCGTTGTTCGGTTCGTTCGATAATTTGACGTGGCAATCCAGTAGGGTGTGAACTGGCTTGGCGTCACTCATGTAAAAACGTTTTTGAAATTTTAAGAAATAATTTATTTTATTAAATATAAAGAAGACATTAAGTACTCTATCAAAGTATTCCTTTAATCAGGCACTTATTTTGTACTAAAATTTTTAATTTATTAACAAAAAATACGGTTTCCTGCCTATAAAGTGTAGGGATTTAAAAATATTTTTAATTCGTGGATAATTCATTCGTGGATTTTTATTTATTTAATAAATTTATTAAAGATTTCATTTATTAACAAAAAAATACGGTTCCCTTTCTATAAAGTGTGAGGATTCAAAAATATTTTTAATTCGTGGATAATTGATTCGTGGATTTTTATTTATTCAATTAATTTATTAAAAATTTAATTTATTAACAAAGAATACGGTTTCCTGCCTATAAAGTGTGGAGATTTAATAATATTTTCAATTCGTGGATAATCAATTCGTGGATTTTTATTTATTCAATAAATTTATTGAAAATTTGATTTATTAGCAAAAAAATACGGTTTTCTGCCTATAAAGTGTGGGGATTTAAAAATTTTCTTAATTCGTGGATAATTAATTCGTGGATTTTTATTTATTCAATAAATTTATTGAAAATTTAATTTATCAACAGAAAAATACGGTTTTCTGCCTATAAAGTGTGGGGATTTAAAAATATTTTTAATTCGTAGATAAATAATTCGTGAATAATTAATTCGTGGATTTTTTTCTATTTAATAAATTTATTAAAAATTTAATTTATTAACAAAAAATACGGTTTCCTGCCTATAAAGTGTGAGGATTCAAAAATCTTTTTAATTCGTGGATAATTGATTCGTGGATTTTTATCTATTTAATAAATTAATTAAAAATTCAATTTATTAACAAAAGAATACGGTTTCGTGCCTATAAAGTGTGGGGCTTCAAAAATATTTTTAATTCGTGGATAATTGATTCGTGGATAATTGATTCGTGGATTTTTATTTATTTGATAAATTCATTAAAAATTTGATTTATTTACAAAAAAATACGATTTTCTGCCTTATAAGTGTGGGGATTTAAAAATATTTTCAATTCGTGGATAATTGATTCGTGGATTTTTATTTATTAAATAAATTTATTAAAAATTTAATTTATCAACAAAAAAATACGGTTTCCTGCCTATAAAGTGTGAGGATTTCAAAATATCCTCAATTCGTGGATAATTAATTCGTGGATAATTAATTCGTGGATTTTTATTTTTTTAATAAATTTATTAAAAATTCGATTTATTAACAGAAAAAACGGTTTCCTGCCTATAAAGTGTGAGGATTGTGAAATATTTTTAATTCATGAATAATTAATTCGTGGATTTTTATTTATTTAATAAATTTATTAAAAATTCAATTTATTAACAAAGAAATACGGTTTCCTGCCTATAAAGTGTGGGGATTCAAAAATCTTTTTAATTCGTGGATAATTGATTCGTGGATTTTTATCTATTCAATAAATTTATTAAAAATTCAATTTATTAACGAAAGAATACGGTTTCCTGCCTATAAAGTGTGGGGCTTCAAAAATATTTTTATTTCGTGGATAATTGATTCGTGGATAATTAATTCGTGGATTTTTATTTATTTGATAAATTCATTAAAAATTTGATTTATTCACAAAAAAATACGGTTTCCTGCCTTTAAAGTGTGGGGATTTAAAAATATTTTCAATTCGTGGATAATTGATTCGTGGATTTTTATTTATTAAATAAATTTATTGAAAATTTAATTTATTAACAAAAAAATACGGTTTCCTGCCTATAAAGTGTGGGGTTTTAAAAATATTTTTAATTCGTGGATAATTAATTCGTGGATAATTAATTCGTGGATTTTTATTTATTTGATAAATTCATTAAAAATTCGATTTACTCACAAAAAAATACGGTTTCCTGCTTTTAAAGTGTGGGGATTTAAAAATATCTTCAATTCGTGGATAATTGATTCGTGGATTTTTATTTATTAAATAAATTTATTAAAAATTTAATTTATTAACAAAGAAATACGGTTTCCTGCCTATGAAGTGTGGGGTTTTGAAAATATTTTTAATTCGTGGATAATTAATTCGTGGATTTTTATTATTTTAATAAATTTATTTAAAATTCGATTCATTAACAGAAAAAACGGTTTCCTGCCTACAAAGTGTGAGGATTTAGAAATATTTTTAATTCATGGATAATTAATTCGTGGATTTTTATTTATTTAATAAATTTAGTAAAAATTCAATTTGTTAACAAAAAAATACGGTTTCCTGCCTATAAAGTGTGGGGATTCAAAAATTTTTTTGATTCGTGGATAATTGATTCGTGGATAATTAATTCGTATATTTTTATTTATTCAATAAATTCATTAAAAACTCGACTTATTAACAGAATAATACGGTTTCCTGCCTGTAAAGTGTGAGGATTTAAAAATATTCTTGATTCGTGGATAATTAATACGTGGATTTATATTTATTTGATAAATTTATTAAAAATTTAATTTATTAACAAAAGAATACGGTTTCCTGCCTATAAAGTGTGAGGATTGTGAAATATTTTTAATTCATGAATAATTAATTCGTGGATTTTTATTTATTTAATGAATTTATTAAAAATTCAATTTACCAACAAAAAAATTCGGTTTCCTGCCTATAAAGTGTGGGGATTCAAAAATCTTTTTAATTCGTGGATAATTGATTCGTGGATTTTTATCTATCTAATAAATTCATCAAAAATTCAATTCATTAACAAGAGAATACGGTTTCCTGCCTATAAAGTGTGGGGCTTCAAAAATATTTTTAATTCGTGGATAATTGATTCGTGGATAATTGATTCGTGGATTTTCATTTATTTCATAAATTCATTAAAAATTTGATTTATTTACAAAAAAATACGGTTTCCTGCCTTTAAAGTGTGGGGATTTAAAAATATTTTCAATTCGTGGATAATTGATTCGTGGATTTTTATTTATTAAATAAATTCATTAAAAATTTAATTTATTAACAAAAAAATACGGTTTCCTGCCTATAAAGTGTGGGGATTTAAAAATATTCTTAATTCGTGGATAATTAATTCGTGGATAATTAATTCGTGGATTTTTATTTTTCTAATAAATTCATTAAAAATTCGATTTATTAACAGAAAAAACGGTTTCCTGCCTATAAAGTGTGGGGATTCAAAAATCTTTTTAATTCGTGGATAATTGATTCGTGGATTTTTATCTATTTAATAAATTTATTAAAAATTCAATTTATTAACAAAAGGATACGGTTTCCTGCCTATAAAGTGTGGGGATTTAAAAATATTTTCAATTCGTGGATAATTGATTCGTGGATTTTTATTTATTAAATAAATTTATTAAAAATTTAATTTATTAACAAAAAAATACGGTTTCCTGCCTATAAAGTGTGGGGTTTTAAAAATATTTTTAATTCGTGGATAATTAATTCGTGGATAATTAATTCGTGGATTTTCATTATTTTAATAAATTTATCAAAAATTCGATTCATTAACAGAGAAAACGGTTTCCTGCCTACAAAGTGTGAGGATTTAGAAATATTTTTAATTCATGGATAATAAATTCGTGGATTTTTATTTATTTAATAAATTTATTAAAAATTCAATTTATTAACAAAAAAATACGGTTTCCTGCCTATAAAGTGTGGGGATTCTAAAATCTTTTTAATTCGTGGATAATTGATTCGTGGATAATTAATTCGTATATTTTCATTTATTCAATAAATTCATTAGAAATTTGACTTATTAACAGAATAATATGGTTTCCTGCCTATAAAGTGTGAGGATTCAAAAATATTTTTAATTCGTGGATAATTAATTCGTGGATTTTTATTTATTTGATAAATTTATTAAAAATTAAATTTATTAACAGAGAAATACGGTTTCCTGCCTATGAAGTGTGGGGATTTAAAAATATTTTTGATCCGTGGATAATTAATTCGTGGATTTTTATTTATTTAATAAATTTATTAGAAATTTAATTTATTAACAAAAAATACGGTTTCATGCCTATAAAGTGTGGGGATTCAAAAATATTTTTAATTCGTGGATAATTGATTCGTGGATAATTAATTCGTGGATTTTTATTTATTTAATAAATTTATTGAAAATTTAATTTATTAACAAAGAATACGGTTTCCTGCCTATAAAGTGTGAAGATTTAATAATATCTTTAATTCGTGGATAATTAATTCGTGGATGATTAATTCGTGGATTTTTATTTATTTAATAAATTTATTAAAAATTTAATTTATTAACAAAAAAATACGGTTTTCTGCCTTTATAGTGTGAGGATATGAAAATATTTTTAATTCGTGGATAATTAATTCGTGGATTCCTATTTATTCAATAAATTAATTAAAAATTCAATTTATCAACAAAAAAATACGGTTTCCTGCCTATAAAGTGTGGGGATTTAATTTTCGATACGGTTTTCTGCCTTTATAGTGTGAGGATATGAAAATATTTTTAATTCGTGGATAATTAATTCGTGGATTCCTATTTATTCAATAAATTAATTAAAAATTCAATTTATCAACAAAAAAATACGGTTTCCTGCCTATAAAGTGTGGGGATTCAAAAATATTTTTAATTCGTGTATAATTAATTGGTGGATTTTTATTTATTTGATAAATTAATTGAAGATTTAATTTAGCAACAAAAAAATACGGTTTCCCGCCTATAAATTCTGAGGATTCAAAAATATTTTTAATTTGTGGATAATTAATTCGTGGATTTTTATTTATTTAATTAATTTATTGAAAATTTAATTTATTAACAAAAATATACGGTTTCCTTCCTATGAATTGTAGGGATTTGAAAATATTTTCAATTCGTGGATAATTAGTTCGTGGATAATTAATTCGTGGATTTTTATTTATTTAATAAATTTATTGAAAATTTAATTTATTAACAAAAAAATACGGTTTTCTGCCTATAAATTGTGAGGATTTAAAAATATTTTTAATTCGTGGATAATTAATTCGTGGATAATTACTTCGTGGATTTTCATTTATTTAATAAATTTATTGAAAATTAAATTAATTAACAAAAAAATACGGATTCCTGCCTTCAAAGTGTGAGGATTCAAAAATATTTTTAATTCGTGGATAATTAATTCGTGGATTTTTTTTATTTGATAAATTTAACAAAAATTTAATTTATTAACAAAATATACGGTTTCCCTCCTATAAAGTGTGAGGATTTAAAAATATTTTTAATTCGTGGATAATTAATTCGTGGATAATAACTTCGTGGATTTTTATTTATTTAATAAATTTATTAAAAATTTAATTTATTAACAAAAAAATACGGATTCCTGCCTTTGAAGTGTGAGGATTCAAAAATATTTTTAATTCGTGAATAATTGATTCGTGGATTTTTTTTATTTGATAAATTTATCAAAAATTTAATTTATTAACAAAGAATACGGTTTCCTTCCTATAAAGTGTGAGGATTTCAAAATATTTTTAATTCGTGGATAACTGATTCGTGGATAATTAATTCGTGGATTTTTATTTATTTAATAAATTCATTAAAAATTTAATTTATTAACAAAGAATACGGTTTCTTGCCCATAAAGTGTGAAGATTTAAAAATATTCTTAATTCGTGGATAATTAATTCGTGGATTTTTTCTATTTGATAAATTTATTAAAAATTCGATTCATTAACAGAGAAAACAGTTTCCTGCCTACAAAGTGTGAGGATTTAGAAATATTTTTAATTCATGGATAATTAATTCGTGGATTTTTATTTATTTAATAAATTTATTACAAATTCAATTTATTAACAAAAAAATACGGTTTCCTGCCTATAAAGTGTGGGGATTCTAAAATCTTTTTAATTCGTGGATAATTGATTCGTGGATAATTAATTCGTATATTTTTATTTATTCAATAAATTCATTAGAAATTTGACTTATTAACAGAATAATATGGTTTCCTGCCTATAAAGTGTGAGGATTTAAAAATATTTTTAATTCGTGGATAATTAATTCGTGGATTTTTATTTATTTGATAAATTTATTAAAAATTTAATTTATTAACAGAAGAATACGGTTTCCTGCCTATAAAGTGTGGGGATTTAAAAATATTTTTGATCCGTGGATAATTAATTCGTGAATTTTTATTTATTTAATAAATTTATCAGAAATTTAATTTATTAACAAAAAATACGGTTTCATGCCTATAAAGTGTGGGGATTCAAAAATATCTTTAATTCGTGGATAATTGATTCGTGGATAATTAATTCGTGGATTTTTATTTATTTAATAAATTTATTGAAAATTTAATTTATTAACAAAGAATACGGTTTCCTGCCTATAAAGTGTGAAGATTTAATAATAATTTTAATTCGTGGATAATTAATTCGTGGATGATTAATTCGTGGATTTTTATTTATTTAATAAATTTATTAAAAATTTAATTTATTAACAAAAAAATACGGTTTCCCGCCTATAAATTCTGAGGATTTAAAAATATTTTCAATTCGTGGATAATTAATTCGTGGATTTCTATTTATTCAATAAATTAATTAAAAATTTAATTTATCAACAAAAAAATACGGTTCCCTGCCTATAAAGTGTGGGGATTCAAAAATATTTTTAATTCGTGTATAATTAATTGGTGGATTTTTATTTATTTGATAAATTTATTGAAGATTTAATTTAGCAACAAAAAAATACGGTTTCCCGCCTATAAATTCTGAGGATTTAAAAATATTTTTAATTCGTGGATAATTAATTCGTGGATTTTTATTTATTTAATTAATTTATTGAAAATTTAATTTATTAACAAAAATATACGGTTTCCTTCCTATGAATAGTGGGGATTTGAAAATATTTTCAATTCGTGGATAATTAGTTCGTGGATAGTTAATTCGTGGATTCTTATTTATTTAATAAATTTATTAAAAATTTAATTTATTAACAAAAACATACGGTTTCCTGCCTATAAAGTGTGGGGATTTGAAAATATTTTCAATTCGTGGATAATTAATTCGTGGATAATTGATTCGTGGATTTCTATTTATTCAATAAATTTATTAAAAATTTGATTCATCAACAAAAAAATACGGTTTTCTGCCTATAAATTGTGAGGATTTAAAAATATTTTTGATTCGTGGATAATTAATTCGTGGATAATTACTTCGTGGATTTTTATTTATTTAATAAATTTATTGAAAATTTAATTAATTAACAAAAAAATACGGATTCCTGCCTTTAAAGTGTGAGGATTCAAAAATATTTTTAATTCGTGGATAATTAATTCGTGGATTTTTTTTATTTGATAAATTTAACAAAAATTTAATTTATTAACAAAATATACGGTTTCCCTCCTATAAAGTGTGAGGATTTAAAAATATTTTTAATTCGTGGATAACTGATTCGTGGATAATTAATTCGTGGATTTTTTTTCATTTAATAAATTTATCAAAAATTTTATTTATCAACAAAGAATACGGTTTCCTCCCTATAAAGTGTGAGGATGTAGAAATACTTTCAATTCGTGGATAATTAATTCGTGGATTTTTAATTCGTGGATTTTTAATTCGTGGATTTTTATTTATTTAATAAATTTATTAAAAATTTGATTTATTAATAGGAAAATACGGTTTCCTGCCTATGAAGTGTGAGGATTTGAAAATATTTTCAATTCGTGGATAATAAGTTCGTGGATAATTAATTCGTGGATTTTTATTTATTCAAAAAATTTATTAAAAATTTAATTCATCAACAAAAAAATACGGGTTCCTGCCTATAAAGTGTGAGGATTTAAAAATATTTTTAATTCGTGGATAATTAATTCGTGGATAATAACTTCGTGGATTTTTATTTATTTAATAAATTTATTGAAAATTTAATTTATTAACAAAAAAATACGGATTCCTGCCTTTAAAGTGTGAGGATTCAAAAATATTTTTAATTCGTGAATAATTAATTCGTGGATTTTTTTTATTTGATAAATTTATCAAAAATTTAATTTATTAACAAAAAATACGGTTTCCTTCCTATAAAGTGTGAGGATTTAAAAATATTTTTAATTCGTGGATAATTAATTCGTGGATTTTCATTTATTTAATTAATTTATTAAAAATTCAATTTATTAACAAAAAAATACGGCTTCCTGCCTATAAATTGTGGGCATTTGAAAGAATATTTTTAATTCGTGGATAATTAATTCGTGGGTTCTTAATTAGTGGATTTTTATTTATTTAATAAATTTATTAAAAATTTAATTTATTACCAAAAAAATACGGTTTCCTGCCTACAAAGTGTGGGGATTTGAAAATATTTTTAATTCGTGGATAATTAATTCATGGATTTTCATTTATTCAATAAATTCATCAAAGATTCAATTCATCACCAAAAAAATACGGTTTCCTGCCTATAAAGTGTGGGGATTTAAAAATATTTTCAATTCGTGGATAATTAATTCGTGGATAATTAATTCGTGGATTTTTATTTATGTAATAAATTTATTAAAAATTTAATTTATTAACAAGAAAATACGGTTTCCTGCCTATCGAGTGTAAGGATTTGAAGATATTTTTAATTCGTGGATAATTAATTCGTGGATTTCTATTTATTCAATAAATTTATTGAAAATTTAATTAATTAACAAAAAACACGGTGTCCTGCCTATAAAGTGTGGGGATTCAAAAATATTTTTAATTCATGGATAATTAATTGGTGGATTTTCATTTATTCAATTAATTCATTGAAAATTTCATTTATTAACAAAGAATACGGTTTCCTGCCTAAAAAGTGTGAAGATTTAAAAATTTTTTTAATTCGTGGATAATTAATTCGTGGATTTTTTGTATTTGATGAATTTATCAAAAATATAATTTATTAACAAATAAATACGGTTTCCTTCCTATAAAGTGTGAGGATTTAAAAATATTTTCAATTCCTGGATAATAAATTCGTGGATTTTTATTCATTTAATGAATTTATTGAAAATTTAATTTATTAAATAAATAAATGGATTTTTATTCATTCAATAAATTTATTAAAAATTTAATTTATCAACAAAAAAATACGGTTTCCTGCCTATCGAGTGTGAGGATTTGAAGATATTTTTAATTCGTGGATAATTAATTCGTGGATTTCTATTCATTCGATAAATTTATTGAAAATTTAATTAATTAACAAAAAATACGGTTTCCTGCCTATAAAGTGTGGTGATTCAAAAATATTTTTAATTCGTGTATAATTAATTGGTGGATTTTTATTTATTTGATAAATTTATTGAAAATTTAATTTAGCAACAAAAAAATACGGTTTCCCGCCTATAAATTCTGAGGATTTAAAAATATTTTTAATTCGTGGATAATTAATTCGTGGATTTTTATTCATTTGATTAATTTATTGAAAATTTAATTTATTAACAAAAATATACGGTTTCCTCCCCATGAATTGTGGGGATTTGAAAATATTTTCAATTCGTGGATAATTAGTTCGTGGATAATTAATTCGTGGATTTTTATTTATTTAATAAATTTATTAGAAATTTAATTTATTAACAAAAACATACGGTTTCCTGCCTATAAAGTGTGGGGATTTAAGAATATTTTTGATTCGTGGATAATTAATTCGTGGATAATTACTTCGTGGATTTTTATTTATTCAATAAATTTATTGAAAATTTAATTAATTAACAAAAAAATACGGTTTCCCTCCTATAAAGTGTGAGGATTTAAGAATATTTTTAATTCGTGGATAACTGATTCGTGGATCATTAATTCGTGGATTTTTATTCATTTAATAAATTCATCAAAAATTTAATTTATTAACAAAGAATACGGTTTCCTTCCTATAAAGTGTGAGGATTTAAAAATAATTTCAATTCGTGGATAATTAATTCGTGGATTTTGAATTCGTGGATTTTTAATTCGTGGATTTTTATTTATTTAATAAATTTATTAAAAATTTAATTTATTAATAGAAAAATACGGTTTCCTGCCTATGAAGTGTGAGGATTTGAAAATATTTTCAATTCGTGGATAATAAGTTCGTGGATAATTAATTCGTGGATTTTTATTCATTCAAAAAATTTATTAAAAATTTAATTCATCAACAAAAAAATACGGTTTTCTGCCTATAAAGTGTGAGGATTTAAAAATATTTTTAATTCGTGGATAATTAATTCGTGGATAATAACTTCGTGGATTTTTATTTATTTAATAAATTTATTAAAAATTTAATTTATTAACAAAAAAATACGGATTCCTGCCTTTAAAGTGTGAGGATTCAAAAATATTTTTAATTCGTGAATAATTAATTCGTGGATTTTTTTTATTTGATAAATTTATCAAAAATTTAATTTATTAACAAAAAATACGGTTTCCTTCCTATAAAGTGTGAGGATTTAAAATTATTTTTAATTCGTGGATTATTAATTCGTGGATTTTCATTTATTTAATTAATTTATTAAAAATTCAATTTATTAACAAAAAAATACGGCTTCCTGCCTATAAATTGTGGGCATTTGAAAGAATATTTTTAATTCGTGGATAATTAATTCGTGGGTTCTTAATTAGTGGATTTTTATTTATTTAATAAATTTATTAAAAATTTAATTTATTAACAAAAAAATACGGTTTCCTGCCTACAAAGTGTGGGGATTTGAAAATATTTTTAATTCGTGGATAATTAATTCATGGATTTTCATTTATTCAATAAATTTATCAAAGATTCAATTCATCAACAAAAAAATACGGTTTCCTGCCTATAAAGTGTGGGGATTTAAAAATATTTTAAATTCGTGGATAATTAATTCGTGGATAATTAATTCGTGGATAATTAATTCGTGGATTTTTATTTATGTAATAAATTTATTAAAAATTTAATTTATTAACAAGAAAATACGGTTTCCTGCCTATCGAGTGTGAGGATTTGAAGATATTTTTAATTCGTGGATAATTAATTCGTGGATTTCTATTTATTCAATAAATTTATTGAAAATTTAATTAATCAACAAAAAACACGGTGTCCTGCCTATAAAGTGTGGGGATTCAAAAATATTTTTAATTCATGGATAATTAATTGGTGGATTTTCATTTATTCAATTAATTCATTGAAAATTTCATTTATTAACAAAGAATACGGTTTCCTGCCTAAAAAGTGTGAAGATTTAAAAATATTTTTAATTCGTGGATAATTAATTCGTGGATTTTTTGTATTTGATGAATTTATCAAAAATTTAATTTATCAACAAATAAATACGGTTTCCTTCCTATAAAGTGTGAGGATTTAAAAATATTTTCAATTCCTGGATAATAAATTCGTGGATTTTTATTCATTTAATGAATTTATTAAAAATTTAATTTATTAAATAAATAAATGGGTTTTTATTTATTTAATAAATTTATTAAAAATTTAATTTATCAACAAAAAAATACGGTTTCCTGCCTATCGAGTGTGAGGATTTGAAGATATTTTTAATTCGTGGATAATTAATTCGTGGATTTCTATTCATTCGATAAATTTATTGAAAATTTAATTAATTAACAAAAAATACGGTTTCCTGCCTATAAAGTCTGGGGATTCAAAAATATTTTTAATTCGTGGATAATTAATTGGTGGATTTTTATTTATTTGATAAATATATTGAAAATTTAATTTATCAACAAAAAAATACGGTTTCCTGCCTCTAAAGTCTGGGGATTTGAAAATATTTTTAATTCGTGGATTTTTATTCATTTAATTAATTTATTGAAAATTTAATTTATTAACAAAAATATACGGTTTCCTTCCCATAAAGTGTGGGGATTTGAAAATATTTTCAATTCGTGGATAATTGATTCGTTGATAATTGATTCGTGGATAATTAATTCGTGGATCATTAATTCGTGGATTTTTATTTATTTAATAATATTAAAAATTTAATTTATTAACAAAAGAACACGGTTCCCTGCCTATAAAATGTGGGGATTTAAAAATATTCTTAATTCGTGGATAATTAATTCGTGGATTTTTATTTATTTAATTAATTTATTGAAAATTTAATTTATTAACAAAAATATACGGTTTCCTTCCCATAAAGTGTGAGGATTTGAAAATATTTTCAATTCGTGGATAATTGGTTCGTGGATAATTAATTCGTGGATAATTAATCCGTGGATTTTCATTTATTTAATAATTTTATTAAAAATTTAATTTAATAACAAAAAAATACGGTTTCCTGCCTATGAACTGTGGGGATTTAAAAATATTTTTAATTCGTGGATAATTAATTTGTGGATAATTAATTCGTGGATAATTAATTCGTGGATTTTTATTTAATTAATAAATTTATTAAAAATTTATTTTATATAATTCGTGGATAATTAATTCGTGGATTTTTATTTAATTAATAAATTTATTAAAAATTTATTTTATAATTAAAAAAATACGGTTTCCTGCCTATAAAAAGTGAGGATTTGAAAATATTTTTAATTCGTGGATAATTAATTCGTGGATTTCTATTTATTGAATAAATTTATTAAAAATTTAATTTATCAACAAAAAAATACGGTTTCCTGACTACAAAGTGTGAGGATTCAAAAATATTTTCAATTCGTGGATAATTAATTCGTGGACAATTAAATCGTGGATTTTTATTCATTTAATGAATTTATTGAAAATTTAATTTATTAACAAAAAAATACGGTTTCCTGCCTATAAAGTGTGAGGATTCAAAAATATTTTTAATTCGTGGATAACTAATTCGTGGATAATTAATTCGTGGATTTTTATTTATTCAATTAATTCATTGAAAATTTCATTTATTAACAAAGAATACGGTTTCCTGCCTAAAAAGTGTGAAGATTTAAAAATATTTTCAATTCGTGGATAATTAATTCGTGGATTTTTTTTATTTGATGAATTTATTAAAAATTTAATTTATTAACAAATGAATACGGTTTCCTTCCTATAAAGTGTGAGGATTTAAAAATATTTTCAATCCGTGGATAATAAATTCGTGGATTTTTATTCATTCAATGAATTTGTTAAAAATTTAATTTATTAACAAAAAAATACGGTTTCCTGCCTATAAAGTGTGGGGATTCAAAAATATTTTTAATTCGTGGATAATTGATTCGTGGATAATTAATTCGTGGATTTTTTTTATTTGAAAAATTTATTAAAAATTTAATTTATCATCAAAAAATACGGTTTCCTTCCTATGAAGTGTGAGGATTTAAAAATATTTTCCATTCGTGGATAATTAATTCGTGGATTTTTATTCATTTAATAAATTCATTAAAAATTTAATTTATTAACAAAAAAATACGGTTTCCGGACTATAAAGTGTGAGGATTTAAAAATATTTTTAATTCGTGGATAATTGATTCGTGGATAATTAATTCGTATATTTTTATTCATTCAATAAATTTATTAAAAATTCAATTTATTAACAAAAAAATACGGTGTAAGGATTCAAAAATATTTTTAATTCGTGGATAATTAATTCGTGGATTTTTTTATTTGATAAATTTATTAAAAATTTAATTTATTAACAAAAAATACGGTTCCCTTCCTATAAAGTGTTAGGATTTAAAAATATTTTCAATTCGTGGATAATTAATTCGTGGATTTTTATTCATTCAATGAATTTATCAAAAATTTAATTTATCAACAGAAAAATACGGTTTCCTGCCTATTAAGTGTGAGGATTTAAAAATATTTTTAATTCGTGGATAATCGATTCGTGGATAATTAATTCGTGGATTTTTATTTATTTAATAAATTTTTCAAAAATTTAATTTATTAACAAAAAATACGGTTTCCTGCCTATAAAGTGTGAGGATTTAAAAATATTTTTAATTCGTTTTAATTCGTTCAATAAATTTATTTATTTAATAAATTTATTGAAAATTTAATTTATTAACAAAAAAACGGTTTCCTGCCTACACAGTGTGGGGATTTAAAAATATTTTTAATTCGTGGATAATTAATTCGTGGATAATTAATTCGTGGATTTTTATTTATTTAATGAATTTTATAAAAATTTAATTTATTAACAAAAAATACGGTTTCCTGCCTATAAAGTGTGAGGATTTGAAAATATTTTCAATTCGTGGATAATTAATTCGTGGATTTGGATTTTTATTTATTCAATAAATTTATTAAAAATTTAATTTATTAACAAAAAATACGGTTTCCTGCCTATAAAGTGTGAGGATTTAAAAATATTTTTAATTCGTGGATAATTAATTCGTGGATTTTTATTTATTCAATAAATTTATTAAAAATTTAATTTATTAACAAAAAATACGGTTTCCTGCCTATAAAGTGTGAGGATTTGAAAATATTTTTAATTCGTGGATAATTAATTCGTGGATTTTATTTATTCAATAAATTTATTAAAAATTTAATTTATTAACAAAAAATACGGTTTCCTGCCTATAAAGTGTGAGGATTCAAAAATATTTTTAATTCGTGGATAATTAATTCGTGGATAATTAATTCGTGGTTTTTATTTATTCAATAAATTTATTAAAAATTTAATTTATTAACAAAAAATACGGTTTCCTGCCTATAAAGTGTGAGGATTTGAAAAAAATTTGTGGATAATTAATTCGTGGATAATTTATTCGTGGATAATTAATTCGTGGATTTTTATTCTTTTAATAAATTTATTGAAAATTTAATTTATCAACAGAAAAATACGGTTTCCTGCCTATAAAGTGTGGGGATTTAAAAATATTTTTAATTCGTGGATAATTAATTCGTGGATTTTTATTCATTTAATAAATTTATTAAAAATTTAATTTATTAACAAAAAAATACGGTTTTCTGTCTATGAAGTGTAGGGATTTAAAAAAGTTTTTAATTCGTAGACAATTAGTTCGTGGATAATTAATTCGTGGATTCTTATTCATTCAATAAATTTATTAAAAATTTAATTTATCAAGGAAAAATACGGTTTCCTGCCTATGAAGTGTGGGGATTCAAAAATATTTTTAATTCGTGGATAATTAATTCGTGGATAATTAATTCGTGGATTTTTATTTATCCAATAAATTCATTGAAAATTATGATTTATCAACGAAAAAATAAGGTTTCCTGCCTATAAAGTGTGGGGATTTAAAAATATTTTTAATTCGTGGATAATTAATTCGTGGATTCTTATTCATTTAATAAATTTATTAAAAATTTAATTTATCAACAAAAAAATACGGTTTTCTGTCTATGAAGTGTAGGGATTTAAAAAAGTTTTTAATTCGTAGACAATTAGTTCGTGGATAATTAATTCGTGGATTCTTATTCATTCAATAAATTTATTAAAAATTTAATTTATTAACAAAAAATACGGTTTCCTGCCTATAAAGTGTGAGGATTTAAAAAATTTTTAATTCGTGGATAATTAATTCGTGGATTTTTATTTATTCAATAAATTTATTAAAAATTTAATTTATTAACAAAAAATACGGTTTCCTGCCTATAAAGTGTGAGGATTCAAAAAATAATTCGTGGATAATTAATTCGTGGATAATTAATTCGTGGATTTTTATTTATTCAATAAATTTATTGAAAATTTAATTTATTAACAAAAAATACGGTTTCCTGCCTATAAAGTGTGAGGATTTAAAAATATTTTTAATTCGTGGATAATTAATTCGTGGATTTTTATTTATTTAATAAATTTATTAAAAATTTAATTTATTAACAAAAAAATACGGTTTTCTGTCTATGAAGTGTGGGGATTCAAAAATATTTTTAATTCGTGGATAATTAATTCGTGGATAATTAATTCGTGGATTTTTATTTATTCAATAAATTTATTAAAAATTTAATTTATTAACAAAAAATACGGTTTCCTGCCTATAAAGTGTGAGGATTTAAAAATATTTTTAATTCGTGGATAATTAATTCGTGGATTTTTATTTATTTAATAAATTTATTAAAAATTTAATTTATTAACAAAAAATACGGTTTCCTGCCTATAAAGTGTGAGGATTTAAAAATATTTTTAATTCGTGGATAATTAATTCGTGGATTTTGGATTTATTTAATAAATTTATTAAAAATTTAATTTATTAACAAAAAATAAGGTTTCCTGCCTATAAAGTGTGAGGATTTAAAAATAATTTTAATTCGTGGATAATTAATTCGTGGATTTTCATTTATTTAATTAATTTATTAAAAATTTAATTTATTAACAAAAAAATACGGCTTCCTGACTATAAAATGTGGGCATTTGAAAAAATATTTTTAATTCGTGGATAATTAATTCGTGGGTTCCTAATTAGTGGATTTTTATTTATTTAATAAATTTTTTGAAAATTCAATTCATTAACAAAAAAATACGGTTTCCTGCCTATATAGTGTGAGGATATAAAAATATTTTTAATTCGTGGATAATTAATTCGTGGATAATTAATTCGTGGATTTTTATTTATGTAATAAATTTATTGAAAATTTAATTTATTAGTAAGAAAATACGGTTTCCTGCCTATCGAGTGTAAGGATTTGAAGATATTTTCAATTCGTGGATAATTAATTCGTGGATTTCTATTTATTCAATAAATTTATTGAAAATTTAATTAATTAACAAAAAATACGGTTTCCTGCCTATAAAGTGTGGGGATTCAAAAATATTTTTAATTCGTGGATAATTAATTGGTGGATTTTTATTCATTCAATTAATTCCTTAAAAATTTCATTTATTAACAAAGAATACGGTTTCCTGCCTAAAAAGTGTGAAGATTTAAAAATATTTTTAATTCGTGGATAATTAATTCGTGGATTTTTTGTATTTGATGAATTTATTAAAAATTTAATTTATTAACAAATAAATACGGTTTCCTTCCTATAAAGTGTGAGGATTTAAAAATATTTTCAATTCCTGGATAAAAAATTCGTGGATTTTTATTCATTCAATGAATTTATTAAAAATTTAATTTATTAACGAAAAAATTCGGTTTCCTGACTATAAAGTGTGGGGATTCAAAAATATTTTTAATTCGTGGATAATTGATTCGTGGATGATTAATTCGTGGATTTTTTTTATCTGATAAATTTATTAAAAATTTAATTTATTATCAAAAAATACGGTTCCCTTCCTATAAAGTGTGAGGATTTAAAAATATTTTTAATTCGTGGATAATTAATTCGTGGATTTTTATTCAGTTAATAAATTTATTGAAAATTTAATTTATTAACAAAAAATACGGTTTCCTGACTATAAAGTGTGAGGATTTAAAAATATTTTCAATTCGTGGATAATTAATTCGTGGATAATGAATTCGTGGATTTTTATTTATTCAATCAATTTATTGAAAGTTTAATTTATTAACAAAAAAATACGGTTTCCTGCCTTCAAAGTGTGGGGATTCAAAAATATTTTCAATTCGTGGATAATTGATTCGTGGATAATTGATTCGTAGTTTTTTTATTTGATAAATTTATTAAAAATTTAATTTATTAACAAAAAAATACGGTTTCCTTCCTATAAAGTGTGAGGATTTAAAAATATTTTCAATTTGTGGATAATTAATTCGTGGATTTTTATTCATTCAATAAATTTATCAACAATTTAATTTATTAACAGAAAAATACGGTTTACTTCCTATAAAGTGTGAGGATTTTAAAATATTTTCAATTCGTGGATAATTAATTCGTGGATTTTTATTCATTCAATAAATTTATTGAAAATTTAATTTATTAACAAAAATATACGGTGTCCTGCCTATAAAGTGTGAGGATTCAAAAATATTTTTAATTCGTGGATAATTAATTCGTGGATTTTTTTTTTTTGATAAATTTATTAAAAATTTAATTTATTAACAAAGGATACGGTTTCCTTCCTATAAAGTGTGAGGATTTAGAAATATTTTCAATTCGTCGATAATTAATTCGTGGATTTTTATTCATTCAATGAATTTATCAAAAATTCAATTTATCAACAGAAAAATACGGTTTCCTGCCTATTAAGTGTGAGGATTTAAAAATATTTTTAATTCGTGGATAATTAATTCTTGGATTTTTATTTATTTAATAAATTTATTAAAAATTTTATTTATCAACAAAAAATACGGTTTCCTGCCTATAAAGTGTGAAGATTCAAAATAATTTTCAATTCGTGGATAATTAATTCGTGGATTTTCATTTATATAATAAATTTATTAAAAATTTAATTTATTAACAAGAAAACACGGTTTCCTGCCTATAAAGTGTGAGGATTTAAAAATATTTTTAATTCGTGGATAATTAATTCGTGGATTTTTATTTATTCAATAAATTTATTAAAAATTTGATTAATGAACAAAAAAATACGGTTTCCTGCCTATCGAGTGTGAGGATTTGAAGATATTCTTAATTCGTGGATAATTAATTCGTGGATTTCTATTCATTCGATAAATTTATTGAAAATTTAATTAATTAACAAAAATACGGTTTCCTGCTATAAAGTGTGGGGATTCAAAAATATTTTTAATTCGTGGATAATTAATTGGTGGATTTTTATTAATTTGATAAATCTATTAAAAATTTGATTTATCAACAAAAAAATACGGTTTCCTGCCTATAAAGTCTGATGATTTGAAAATATTTTTAATTCGTGGATAATTAATTCGTGGATTTTTATTTATTTAATTAATTTATTGAAAATGTAATTTATCAACAAAAATATACGGTTTCCTTCCTATAAAGTGTGGGATTTGAAAATATATTTTTAATTCGTGGATAATTGATTCGTGGATAATTATTTCGTGGATAATTAATTCGTGGATAATTAATTCGTGGATTTTTATTTATTTAATAATATTAAAAATTTAATTTATTAACAAAAAAACACGGTTCCCTGCCTATAAAATGTGGGGATTTAAAAATATTCTTAATTCGTGGATAATTAATTCGTGGATTTTTATTTATTTAATAAATTTATCAAAAATTTAATTTATTAACAAAAAAATACGGTTTCCTGCCTATGAAGTGTGAGGATTCGAAAATATTTTCAATTCGTGGATAATTGGTTCGTGGATAATTAATTCGTGGATAATTAATCCGTGGATTTTTATTTATTTAATAAACTTATTAAAAATTTAATTTATTAACAAAAAAATACGGTTTCCTGCCTATGGAGTGTGGGGATTCAAAAATATTTTTAATTCGTGGATAATTAATTTGTGGATAATTAATTCGTGGATAATTAATTCGTGGATTCTTATTTATTTAATAAATTTATTAAAAATTTATTTTATAAACAAAAAAATACGGTTTCCTGCCTATAAAAAGTGAGGATTTGAAAATATTTTTAATTCGTGGATAATTAATTCGTGGATTTCTATTTATTGAATAAATTTATTAAAAATTCAATTTATCAACAAAAAATACGGTTTCCTGCCTATAAAGTGTGAGGATTCAAAAATATTTTCAATTCGTGGATAATTGATTCGTGGACAATTAATTCGTGGATTTTTATTCATTTAATAAATTTATTGAAAATTTAATTTATTAACAAAAAAATACGGTTTCCTGCCTATAAAGTGTAAGGATTCAAAAATATTTTCAATTCGTGGATAATTAATTCGTGGATAATTAATTCGTGGATTTTTATTTATTCAATTAATTCATTAAAAATTTCATTTATTAACAAAGAATATGGTTTCCTGCCTAAAAAGTGTGAAGATTTAAAAATATTTTTAATTCGTGGATAATTAATTCGTGGATAATTAATTCGTGGATTTTTTTTATTTGATGAATTTATTAAAAATTTAATTTATTAACAAATGAATACGGTTTCCTTCCTATAAAGTGTGAGGATTTAAAAATATTTTCAATTCGTGGATAATAAATTCGTGGATTTTTATTCATTCAATGAATTTGTTAAAAATTTAATTTATTAACAAAAAAATACGGTTTCCTACCTATAAAGTGTGAGGATTTAAAAATATTTTCCATTCGTGGATAATTAATTCGTGGATTTTTATTCATTTAATAAATTTATTAAAAATTTAATTTATTAACAAAAAATACGGTTTCCTGACTATAAGGTGTGAGGATTTAAAAATATTTTTAATTCGTGGATAATTGATTCGTGGATAATTAATTCGTGGATTTTTGTTCATTCAATAAATTTATTAAAAATTCAATTTATCAACTAAAAAATACGGTGTGAGGATTCAAAAATATTTTTAATTCGTGGATAATTAATTCGTGGATTTTTTTATTTGATAAATTTATTAAAAATTCAATTTATTAACAAAGAATACGGTTTCCTTCCTATAAAGTGTTAGGATTTAAAAATATTTTCAATTCGTGGATAATTAATTCGTGGATTTTTATTCATTCAATGAATTTATCAAAAATTTAATTTATCAACAGAAAAAAACGGTTTCCAGCCTATTAAGTGTGAGGATTTAAAAATATTTTTAATTCGTGGATAATCGATTCGTGGATAATTAATTCGTGGATTTCTATTTATTTAATAAATTTTTCAAAAATTTAATTTATTAACAAGAAAACACGGTTTTCTGCCTATATAGTGTGAGGATTTAAAGATATTTTTAATTCGTGGATTTTTATTTATTCAATAAATTTATTAAAAATTTAATTTATTAACAAAAAAATACGGTTTCCTGCCTACAAAGTGTGGGGATTTAAAAATATTTTTAATTCGTGGATAATTAATTCGTGGATAATTAATTCGTGGATAATTAGTTCGTGGATTTTTATTTATTCAATAAATTTATCAAAAATTTAATTTCTCAACAAAAAAAAACGGTTTCCTGCCTATGAAGTGTAGGGATTTAAAAATATTTTTAATTCGTGGACAATTAGTTCGTGGATAATTAATTCGTGGATTCTTATTTATTCAATAAATTTATTAAAAATTTAATTTATCAACGAAAAATCCGGTTTCCTGCCTATGAAGTGTGGGGATTTAAAAATATTTTCAATTCGTTGATAATTAATTCGTGGATAATTAAGTCGTGGATTTTTATTTATTTAATAAATTTATTGAAAATTTAATTTATTAACAAGAAAATACGGTTTCCTGCCTATCGAGTGTAAGGATTCGAAGATATTTTTAATTCGTGGATAATTAATTCGTGGATTTCTATTTATTCAATAAATTTATTAGAAATTTAATTAATTAACAAAAAATACGGTTTCCTGCCTATAAAGTGTGGGAATTCAAAAATATTTTTAATTCGTGGATTATTTATTGGTGGATTTTTATTTATTTGATAAATTTATTGAAAATTTAATTCATCAACAAAAAAATACGGTTTCCTGCCTATAAAGTCTGGGGATTTGAAAATATTTTTAATTTGCGGATAATTAATTCGTTGATTTTTATTTATTTAATTAATTTATTGAAAATTTAATTTATTAACAAAAATAAACGGTTTCCTTCCTATAAAGTGTGGTGATTTGAAAATATTTTTAATTCGTGGATAATTAATTTGTGGATAATTAATTCGTGGATAATTAATTCGTGGATTTTTATTTATTTAATAATATTAAAAATTTAATTTATTAACAAAAAAACACGGTTCCCTGCCTATAAAATGTGGGGATTTAAAAATATTCTTAATTCGTGGATAATTAATTCGTGGATTTTTATTTATTTAATAAATTTATCAAAAATTTAATTTATTAACAAAAAAATACGGTTTCCTGCCTATGAAGTGTGAGGATTCGAAAATATTTTCAATTCGTGGATAATTGGTTCGTGGATAATTAATTCGTGGATAATTAATCCGTGGATTTTTATTTATTTAATAAATTTATTAAAAATTTAATTTATTAACAAAAAAATACGGTTTCCTGCCTATGGAGTGTGGGGATTCAAAAATATTTTTAATTCGTGGATAATTAATTTGTGGATAATTAATTCGTGGATAATTAATTCGTGGATTCTTATTTATTTAATAAATTTATTAAAAATTTATTTTATAAACAAAAAAATACGGTTTCCTGCCTATAAAAAGTGAGGATTTGAAAATATTTTTAATTCGTGGATAATTAATTCGTGGATTTCTATTTATTGAATAAATTTATTAAAAATTCAATTTATCAACAAAAAAATACGGTTTCCTGACTACAAAGTGTGAGGATTCAAAAATATTTTCAATTCGTGGATAATTGATTCGTGGACAATTAATTCGTGGATTTTTATTCATTTAATAAATTTATTGAAAATTTAATTTATTAACAAAAAAATACGGTTTCCTGCATATAAAGTGTAAGGATTCAAAAATATTTTCAATTCGTGGATAACTAATTCGTGGATAATTAATTCGTGGATTTTTATTTATTCAATTAATTCATTAAAAATTTCATTTATTAACAAAGAATATGGTTTCCTGCCTAAAAAGTGTGAAGATTTAAAAATATTTTTAATTCGTGGATAATTAATTCGTGGATAATTAATTCGTGGATTTTTTTTATTTGATGAATTTATTAAAAATTTAATTTATTAACAAATGAATACGGTTTCCTTCCTATAAAGTGTGAGGATTTAAAAATATTTTCAATTCGTGGATAATAAATTCGTGGATTTTTATTCATTCAATGAATTTATTAAAAATTTAATTTATTAACAAAAAAATACGGTTTCCTACCTATAAAGTGTGAGGATTTAAAAATATTTTCCATTCGTGGATAATTAATTCGTGGATTTTTATTCATTTAATAAATTTATTAAAAATTTAATTTATTAACAAAAATACGGTTTCCTGACTATAAGGTGTGAGGATTTAAAAATATTTTTAATTCGTGGATAATTGATTCGTGGATAATTAATTCGTGGATTTTTGTTCATTCAATAAATTTATTAAAAATTCAATTTATCAACTAAAAAATACGGTGTGAGGATTCAAAAATATTTTTAATTCGTGGATAATTAATTCGTGGATTTCTTTATTTGATAAATTTATTAAAAATTTAATTTATTAACAAAGAATACGGTTTCCTTCCTATAAAGTGTTAGGATTTAAAAATATTTTCAATTCGTGGATAATTAATTCGTGGATTTTTATTCATTCAATGAATTTATCAAAAATTTAATTTATCAACAGAAAAATACGGTTTCCAGCCTATTAAGTGTGAGGATTTAAAAATATTTTTAATTCGTGGATAATCGATTCGTGGATAATTAATTCGTGTATTTCTATTTATTTAATAAATTTTTCAAAAATTTAATTTATTAACAAGAAAACACGGTTTTCTGCCTATATAGTGTGAGGATTTAAAGATATTTTTAATTCGTGGATTTTTATTTATTCAATAAATTTATTAAAAATTTAATTTATTAACAAAAAAATACGGTTTCCTGCCTACAAAGTGTGGGGATTTAAAAATATTTTTAATTCGTGGATAATTAATTCGTGGATAATTAGTTCGTGGATTTTTATTTATTCAATAAATTTATCAAAAATTTAATTTCTCAACAAAAAAAAACGGTTTCCTGCCTATGAAGTGTAGGGATTTGAAAATATTTTTAATTCGTGGACAATTAGTTCGTGGATAATTAATTCGTGGATTCTTATTTATTCAATAAATTTATTAAAAATTTAATTTATCAACGAAAAATCCGGTTTCCTGCCTATGAAGTGTGGGGATTTTTTTTTTTTTTTTTTTTTTCCCACGCGACTTCAGCTACTGAGGCTATTAGTCGCTCCCACCTCCGATCATTATAGGACAATTGCTATGTTTATTTGTTCAATTTCAGAGCAAACTTCAAAGTTTATAGAAGATTTCAATTTCCTTAAAGAATTCAATTATTCTATCGTAATAAAATATTATATTGTATCTTATTTCACTTCGCAGTTCCATTCTTTTCTGTACATCCCTGAATTTGTTGCAGTTAAATAAATGTTCCACCGTTATTCTTTCATTGCACTCCCCGCACCTCGGTCTTCTCTGTCCCATCAACAAGTGGCTGTGAGTCAGATTTGTATGACCGAGTTTTAATCTATTCAAGACAGCTTCTTCGCGTCTGCTACCTGTATTGTATAATGACCTGTTTTTCCCAATTTTAACTTCCGGATATATTTTGCTTAAATTTGTTGTGGTAGAGTCCCATTCGCATTGCCAAAGTTGTTCAATATAATTTAAGTAGGCAGTTCGAATCATTTTTATATTTATGGGAGTTATACTTTTATCCGGAAGCTGAATGCAGTCAAGTTTTTCTTTGAAATATACTGTAGCAGGTCGTGTAATGGTAGGCCTACGGTCATACAGATGCGCGGGGTTTTCATCAAAAAGGACAGAATAATTTGGGTGAGAATCCAGTAAATATATCTTACTTACGTAGTTAGCAAGTAGATGAAGCCTCCTGAATTTGAGAGGGAGGACACCAGTAATGACATTGAGAGACGATGACGGACTCGTACGATACGCACCGGTCACGATCCTCAAGGCTTGACATTGTATACTGTCAATTTTTTCAAAACACTCTTGCGAGCAGAACCGTAAACGATGCTTCCATAATCAATTTTGGTTAGAATGAGACTTTTATAGATTCGTAGCAATATTTGTCGATCTGAACCCCAGGACAATCCCGCAATGGCACGAAGCAAATTTAATATCTTTTTGGAGCTTGTTGCCACTCGGTGAATATGCTCATGCCATCTCAGCTTGTTGTCTAATATGAGCCCCAAATATTTAATATTTTCTACGCACTGGATATTCTGATCACCTAAAAGGAGCTTTGGATTAGTTGAGCAGTTGCGTAGTCGACAAAAGTGAATAGCTTTAGTTTTTTCGCTGGAGAATTTAAATCCCAAGGCTTGTGCTCTGTTATAAAGTTTGTCTATATTTATCTGAAGTCTTTGGGTGATTTCATTCATATCTTTTCCCGATGCATACATGCATAAATCATCAACATACAAACATTTGCTTATGCTATCATCCAAGACGGACACCAAATTATTAACAGCCACAATAAACAGCAAAACACTCAGGGTAGATCCCTGGGGTATCCCATTTTCCAGGTTACGCAAAGATGATTTGTGACCCAGGTATGACACTCTGAATGTTCTCCGCTCGAGAAATTGCTCGATGAAGATGGGAAGGTTTCCACGGAATCCCCACTCGTGCAATGTTTCCAGAATCGCATATCTCCATGTCGCATCGTAAGCCTTTTCGATATCAAAGAATATTGCTACCAAGTGCTCACGGGTTGCAAAACTATTCTGGATATCGCTTTCGACTCTAATGAGGAGATCTATTGTAGATCGACCCTTTCTAAATCCCGCTTGAAAGTCGCGTATGAGCCCTTGGTCTTCCAGAATCTTCACTAATCTGTTGCTGACCATCTTCTCCATAATTTTACTCAGGCAGCTAGTCAGCGAGATCGGTCGATAGCTAGACGGTTTCTTTACTTCTTTACCCTCCTTGGGGATAGGAATTATAATAGATTCCTCCACCGTTCAGGGAACGTCCTCATTCCATATTTTGTTTAGAATGTCTAAGAAATATTTTTGTTCTCGTCCGGCAAGTGGATTATAAACTCATAGGGAATTGAGTCATTCCCCGGTGCTGATTTATTTAGTTTTGCTAGGGTTTCTCTCAATTCATTCTCATCAAACTCTTCGTTATATTCAAAGGTTTCATGAGTGGAAAAGTTCAGTGAGCGCTCTGCCGCTTGTTTGACCTCTAGGAATGCTGCTGAGTAGTTACTTGAGGCGCTCACAGTGTAAAAGTGGTCAGCAAAAATCTCTGCTATCTCATTAGGCTCTGTCACTGGGTTTAAGTTTGTTTCCAGCATTGGAGATGGTTGCATGAATTTTTTCCCCAGTATCGCCCGGATCTTCTGCCAAACTTCAGTTGAAGGAGTATCTTTGTTAAGCGTTTCGATGTATTGCCTCCAGGAGTCTCTTTTACTCCTAAGAACAATACGTTTGGCAGTGGCTCTGAACCTTTTGAATGAGATTAAATTCTGATATGTGGGATATTTTTAAAAAGGTTAAGACTTTTTCTTGTTTTTATGGCTTCAGATACTTCCTCATTCCACCATGGAACACGTTTTGATGACATGGTTCCCTGGTGCTAGGTACGCATCCTTCCGCAATATTTGTTATTTTGTCTGAGAAAAATTTTACGACTTCATCTACCGTAAACTCATCCAAGTTAAGAAAGTTTGCCTGAGTATTAACTCTTGAGTATCTCTCCCAGTCTGCTTTTTTAAGATTCCATCTTTGAGTGATGTTAGATTTTATTAAATGATCCGCAAATTCCATTGAAATCGGAAAGTGGTCACTTGACAAATGGTTACTTAATACTTGCCATTTTATCAGGGAGCTATTGATGCAGACGAAAAGTAAGGTCAATACATGAGAAGCATCTAGATCTAGAGTTGAGATAAGTTCCAGCACCTGTGTTACAAACCACCAGATCCAGCTGCTCAACCAGTTGCTCCAATAGTCTCCCTCTAGTGTCCATTCTCTTCGATCCCCACAATGGGTTGTGAGCGTTGAAGTCACCCAAAAAAATAAATGGGGTTGGAAGTTGAGTAACAATATCGATTAGGTCATTCAATGACCACGAAAAGTCCGGTAGGTACAGGTTGCAGATTGTAACTTTCACAGGATGATAAATGGTAACAGCTGCGACCTGCAAGGGACTTCTGATATCAACCTCCTGTATAGGGATATTATTCTTTATGAATATGATCACTCCTCCTCTAGCCCTCTGATGCACTCTAACATCTTTTCTAACAGACCGGAAACCCCGCAAATTGAAATTTTCACTCGGTTTTAGATGAGTCTCCTGTAGACAAACACACAGTGGATTTCTTTCCAAAATTAAACTTTTTAATTCACAATAGTGCGTCCTAAGACCATTACAATTCCATTGGATCAGGTTTTCTGTCTTAGCCATTGTTGATGAATTTGAAAAGTGAATAAATAACAACTAAATAAACTAATAAATGTATAAATTTGTATATAAATGTATAGATAAAACTTAATCGAGAGTGTATACAGGACAGCACAATTAATAAATAAATAAAAAGTAAAAAAATAGTATGAGTAAATATCACAGATAAATATCACGAGTTAAAAGATATAAATAAATAAGAACGTTACGACACATTTATCACAAAGGATTGTCGGGAGATGGCTCCCGACTTTTTCTAGGGCGTCCTTTTTTCCATCCTGGTTTCCTCTTTCGGGCGACTTTTCGTATATCAGAGTTCTGATCGGTCGTTTCATCCGAAGAAGAGGACGGATTTGCCTGTTCTCCCCGTTTTCTTTTATCGGTCGAACAGTCGGAGGCCTGTTCGACCGGAATAACCAACGTTTGTGGTTCCTTTCTCCTTTTCATTGGAATGGTAGGAGGTGGCATTAAAGCGGTTGGGGGCTGTATTATCAGCGGTTTTATAGCTGCTACAATAAGTGGAATAAGTTCGCTTGCCATGGTTTCAGTGTCAACCTTCAATGTGGGTGATGCTGCTTTGGCGTAGCTGACATTTGGAGATGGTGTAGACACAACAATTTTCCTCTTGGCTTCAGGGTATGATAAGTTGTCTCGTACTTTTACTTCTTGGATCGCTACCTCTTGCCGGTAAACAGGGCAATCACGCGATCGGGCTGAGTGATTCCTTCACAGTTCACACAGGTTACGGGTTCCTCACATGGCTTACCCTCGTGTAATTCTCGTCCACACACGCAAACTTGGGTTTCTGTACATCTCATGGATGTATGTCCAAATTTTTGGCATCGGTAACACCTCATAGGTGGCGGTACGTATTGTCGCACAGGCAGTACATGAAATGCTGCCTTTATTTTTTTCGGTAGGATGGTAGAGTTGAAGGTTAAAATATGGTTCGGCGAATCGACCATTTCGCCATCCTTTTTTATCCTAATTCTTCTAACTTCAACCACTCCTTGTTCCTTTAGTCCCTCTACTAATTCCTCAACAGGGCAGTTCAATAAATCCCTACAGAATATCACACCTTTGGTTACATTCAAGGTTTTGTGTGGGATTACCTCCACTTCCATCGTGTCGAATTTTGTTGTTGTTAACAGCTTTCCTGCTTGGGCCGCAGATGCTGTCTCCACCAATAAACCATCTTTTATTTTCTTAACATTCTTCACCTCGCCTATTAGACCACGCAATACTCTCTCAATCAAAAAGGGGTTGATTTTAAAAAAGTCTCCCTCCTTTCTCTTCACGACCAGGAACCGGGGCGTTACCACCTTTTCCTGGTTCGTGTTTTTAGGGGATTTTTGGTGTGGACCCCCATCCACATTCATTATTATAGAGGTGGACGCCTCTTGTTTTTTTGAAGGAATGGAATTCATTTTGTTCCCACGCGTATCCTAGGAAGTGATGTCACCCGCAGTAGAGCCTGGATACTACGAGAAGGCTTTATACAACCGGATTTCGCCTGGTCTCCGGAGGGCTCCGTATGCAACCCACTATCGTAGGGCCATTCATCCGTCAGCACGGGTCGCATTACACCTTGGATTACGCCTCCCTTGCGCAGGAAGGAGCGAGCTAAGGCACCCCGGGATCGCTACACCCGTACATGCTGGTTCGAAAACCAGCATGCCCCTGGGGGAAAGTGTGGGGATTTAAAAATATTTTCAATTCGTTGATAATTAATTCGTGGATAATTAATTCGTGGATTTTTATTTATTTAATAAATTTATTGAAAATTTAATTTATTAACAAGAAAATACGGTTTCCTGCCTATCGAGTGTAAGGATTCGAAGATATTTTTAATTCGTGGATAATTAATTCGTGGATTTCTATTTATTCAATAAATTTATTAGAAATTTAATTAATTAACAAAAAATACGGTTTCCTGCCTATAAAGTGTGGGAATTCAAAAATATTTTTAATTCGTGGATTATTTATTGGTGGATTTTTATTTATTTGATAAATTTATTGAAAATTTAATTCATCAACAAAAAAATACGGTTTCCTGCCTATAAAGTCTGGGGATTTGAAAATATTTTTAATTTGCGGATAATTAATTCGTAGATTTTTATTTATTTAATTAATTTATTGAAAATTTAATTTATTAACAAAAATAAACGGTTTCCTTCCTATAAAGTGTGGTGATTTGAAAATATTTTTAATTCGTGGATAATTAATTTGTGAATAATTAATTCGTGGATAATTAATTCGTGGATTTTTATTTATTTAATAATATTAAAAATTTAATTTATTAACAAAAAAACACGGTTCCCTGCCTATGAAGTGTGGGGATTTAAAAATATTTTTGATTCGTGGATAATTGGTTCGTGGATAATTAATTCGTGGATTTTTATTTATTTAATAAATTTATTAAAAATTCAATTTATTAACAAAAAAAAAAAGGTTTCCTGCCTATGAAGTGTAAGGATTTAAAAATATTTTTAATTCGTGGACAATTAGTTCGTGGATGATTAATTCGTGGATTCTTATTTATTCAATAAATTTATTAAAAATTTAATTTATCAACGAAAAATACGGTTTCCTGCCTATGAAGTGTGGGGATTTAAAAATATTTTCAATTCGTGGATGATTAATTCGTGGATAATTAATTCGTGGATAATTAATTCGTGGATTTTTATTTATGTAACAAATTTATTAGAAATTTAATTTATTAACAAGAAAATACGGTTTCCTGCCTATCGAGTGAAAGCATTTGAAGATATTTTTAATTCGTGGATAATTAATTCGTGGATTTCTATTTATTCAATAAATTTATTAAAAATTTAATTAATTAACAAAAAATACGGTTTCCTGCCTATAAAGTCTGGGGATTTGAAAATATTTTTAATTTGTGGATAATTAATTCGTGGATTTTTATTTATTTAATTAATTTATTGAAAATTCAATTTATTAACGAAAAAATACGGTTTCCTGCCTATGAAGTGTGAGGATTTGAAAATATTTTCAATTCGTGGATATATAAGTTCGTGGATAATTAATTCGTGGATTTTTATTTATTTAATAAATTTATTAAAAGTTTAATTTATCAACGAAAACATACGGTTTCCTGCCTATAAAGTGTGGGGATTTAAAAATATTTTTAATTCGTGGATAATTAATTCGTGGATAATTTATTCGTGGATTTTTATTCATTTAATGAATTTAATAAAAATTTAATTTATTAACAAAGAAATACGGTTTCCTGCCTATGAAGTGTGAGGATTTGAAAATATTTTCAATTCGTGGATAATTAATTCGTGGATTTTTATTTATTCAATAAATTTATTAAAAATTTAATTTATTAACAAAAAAATACGGTTTCCTGCCTATAAAGTGTGAGGATTTAAAAATATTTTTAATTCGTGGATAATTAATTCGTGGATTTTTATTTATTCAATAAATTTATTAAAAATTTGATTTATTAACAAAAAAATACGGTTTCCTGCCTATAAAGTACGAGGATTTGAAAATATTCTTAATTCGTGGATGAGTAATTCGTGGATTTCTATTTATTCAATAAATTTATTAGAAATTTAATTTATCAACAAAAAAATACGGTTTTTGCCTATGAAGTGTGAATATTTAAAAATATTTTTAATTCGTGGAAAATTAGTTTGTGGATAATTAATTCGTGGATTTTCATATATTCAATGAATTTATTAAAAATTTAATTTATCAACGAAAAATACGGTTTCCTGCCTATGAAGTGTGGGGATTTGAAAATATTCTTAATTTGTGGATAATTAATTCGTGGATAATTTATTCGTGGATAATTAATTCGTGGATTTTTATTTATTTAATAAATTTATTAAAAATTTAATTTATCAACAAAAAAATACGGTTTCCTGCCTATCGAGTGTGAGGATTTGAAAATATTTTTAATTCGTGGATAATTAATTCGTGGATTTCTATTTATTCAATAAATTTATTAAAAATTTAATTTATTAACAAAAAATACGGTTTCCTGCCTATAAATTGTGGGGATTCAAAAATATTTTTAATTCGTGGATAATTAATTCGTGGATTTTTATTTATTTAATAAATTTATTAAAAATTCAATTCATTAACAAAAAAATACGGTTTCCTGTCTATGAAGTGTAGGGATTTAAAAATCTTTTTAATTCATTGGTTATTAATTCGTGGATAATCAATTCGTGGATTTTTATCTATTAAATAAATTTATTGAAAATTTAATTTATTAACAAAAAAATACGGTTTCCTGCCTTCAAAGTGTGGGGATTCAAAAATATTTTCAATTCGTGGATAATTGATTCGTGGATAATTGATTCGTAGTTTTTTTTTATTTGATAAATTTATTAAAAATTTAATTTATTAACAAAAAAATACGGTTTCCTTCCTATAAAGTGTGAGGATTTAAAAATATTTTCAATTTGTGGATAATTAATTCGTGGATTTTTATTCATTCAATAAATTTATCAACAATTTAATTTATTAACAGAAAAATACGGTGTCCTTCCTATAAAGTGTGAGGATTTTAAAATATTTTCAATTCGTGGATAATTAATTCGTGGATTTTTATTCATTCAATAAATTTATTAAAAATTTAAGTTATTAACAAAAATATACGGTGTCCTGCCTATAAAGTGTGAGGATTCAAAAATATTTTTAATTCGTGGATAATTAATTCGTGGATTTTTTTTTTTTGATAAATTTATTAAAAATTTAATTTATTAACAAAGAATACGGTTTCCTTCCTATAAAGTGGGAGGATTTAGAAATATTTTCAATTCGTCGATAATTAATTCGTGGATTTTTATTCATTCAATGAATTTATCAAAAATTCAATTTATCAACAGAAAAATACGGTTTCCTGCCTATTAAGTGTGAGGATTTAAAAATATTTTTAATTCGTGGATAATTAATTCTTGGATTTTTATTTATTTAATAAATTTATTAAAAATTTTATTCATCAACAAAGGATACGGTTTGCTGCCTATAAAGTGTGAAGATTCAAAATAATTTTCAATTCGTGGATAATTAATTCGTGGATTTTCATTTATATAATAAATTTATTAAAAATTTAATTTATTAACAAGAAAACACGGTTCCCTGCCTATATAGTGTGAGGATTTAAAAATATTTTTAATTCGTGGATAATTAATTCGTGGATTTTTATTTATTCAATAAATTTATTAAAAATTTAATTAATGAACAAAAAAATACGGTTTCCTGCCTATCGAGTGTGAGGATTTGAAGATATTCTTAATTCGTGGATAATTAATTCGTGGATTTCTATTCATTCGATAAATTTATTGAAAATTTAATTAATTAACAAAAAATACGGTTTCCTGACTATAAAGTGTGGGGATTCAAAAATATTTTTAATTCGTGGATAATTAATTGGTGGATTTTTATTAATTTGATAAATCTATTAAAAATTCAATTTATCAACAAAAAAATACGGTTTCCTGCCTATAAAGTCTGATGATTTGAAAATATTTTTAATTCGTGGATAATTAATTCGTGGATTTTTATTTATTTAATTAATTTATTGAAAATGTAATTTATCAACAAAAATATACGGTTTCCTTCCTATAAAGTGTGGGGATTTGAAAATATTTTTAATTCGTGGATAATTGATTCGTGGATTATTATTTCGTGGATAATTAATTCGTGGATAATTAATTCGTGGATTTTTATTTATTTAATAATATTAAAAATTTAATTTATTAACAAAAAAACACGGTTCCCTGCCTATAAAATGTGGGGATTTAAAAATATTCTTAATTCGTGGATAATTAATTCGTGGATTTTTATTTATTCAATAAATTTATCAAAAATTTAATTTATTAACAAAAAAATACGGTTTCCTGCCTATGAAGTGTGAGGATTCGAAAATATTTTCAATTCGTGGATAATTGGTTCGTGGATAATTAATTCGTGGATAATTAATCCGTGGATTTTTATTTATTTAATAAATTTATTAAAAATTTAATTTATTAACAAAAAAATACGGTTTCCTGCCTATGGAGTGTGGGGATTCAAAAATATTTTTAATTCGTGGATAATTAATTTGTGGATAATTAATTCGTGGATAATTAATTCGTGGATTCTTATTTATTTAATAAATTTATTAAAAATTTATTTTATAAACAAAAAAATACGGTTTCCTGCCTATAAAAAGTGAGGATTTGAAAATATTTTCAATTCGTGGATAATTAATTCGTGGATTTCTATTTATTGAATAAATTTATTAAAAATTCAATTTATCAACAAAAAAATACGGTTTCCTGACTACAAAGTGTGAGGATTCAAAAATATTTTCAATTCGTGGATAATTGATTCGTGGACAATTAATTCGTGGATTTTTATTCATTTAATAAATTTATTGAAAATTTAATTTATTAACAAAAAAATACGGTTTCCTGCATATAAAGTGTAAGGATTCAAAAATATTTTCAATTCGTGGATAACTAATTCGTGGATAATTAATTCGTGGATTTTTATTTATTCAATTAATTCATTAAAAATTTCATTTATTAACAAAGAATATGGTTTCCTGCCTAAAAAGTGTGAAGATTTAAAAATATTCTTAATTCGTGGATAATTAATTCGTGGATTTTTATTCATTCAATGAATTTGTTAAAAATTTAATTTATTAACAAAAAAATACGGTTTCCTACCTATAAAGTGTGAGGATTTAAAAATATTTTCCATTCGTGGATAATTAATTCGTGGATTTTTATTCATTTAATAAATTTATTAAAAATTTAATTTATTAACAAAAAATACGGTTTCCTGACTATGAGGTGTGAGGATTTAAAAATATTTTTAATTCGTGGATAATTGATTCGTGGATAATTAATTCGTGGATTTTTGTTCATTCAATAAATTCATTAAAAATTCAATTTATTAACTAAAAAATACGGTGTGAGGATTCAAAAATATTTTCAATTCGTGGATAATTAATTCGTGGATTTTTTTATTTGATAAATTTATTAAAAATTTAATTTATTAACAAAGAATACGGTTTCCTTCCTATAAAGTGTTAGGATTTAAAAATATTTTCAATTCGAGGATAATTAATTCGTGGATTTTTATTCATTCAATGAATTTATCAAAAATTTAATTTATCAACAGAAAAATACGGTTTCCAGCCTATTAAGTGTAAGGATTTAAAAATATTTTTAATTCGTGGATAATCGATTCGTGGATAATTAATTCGTGGATTTCTATTTATTTAATAAATTTTTCAAAAATTCAATTTATTAACAAGAAAACACGGTTTCCTGCCTATATAGTGTGAGGATTTAAAGTGGCGTGGAAATTGGGTTTGCTTCGCTCATGCCGAACCTGTTCAGCAAATCGTTTATGAAGCCTCGTTGTTTCATGGATATTCCGTTATTTTGCCTCGTGAACTCGATCCCCAAACAGTAGCTAACGTCACCCAACAGTTTGAGTTCGAAGTGGTTTGATAGGTGATTTTCTATCCTCTTTATTTCGCTGATGCTTTTCGAATATATGAGTATGTCGTCGACGTAGACGACTATCACGGTGACTTCATTCTGCGATCGAACGTAATATACGCATGGGTCGAAACTGGATTGTTCAGCTTGAACTTTTGACAAGGTTTCGTGTAGCGTTAAATACCAGTTACGTCCGGCTTGCTTCAGCCCATATAGTGATTTGCGGAGCTGGCAAACTTTATCACCGCTCATCAATTCTGAGAGCATCTTCTTCGCCTTATTACCAATGTCGTTGTTTCGGTTCCGTTCAACGATTCTCCTAAGTGTTACATCTATGTCTTTTGGCGGCTCCATGAATATATTTTCATGTATCTTTCCGTTTAAATAGGCCGTCGTTATGTCTAACTGATGAATGTGCATCCCGGTGCGAGCGGCAAGGGCCGTGAGTAGCCTGATCGTGCCCATCCGTGCCACTGGCGAAAAAGTTTCAGAATAATGCACCCCTGGACGTTGACTAAATCCCTGTGCTACCAATCGCGCCTTCCCTTTCTCCAGCGTTCCATCGGGCTTCATCTTATTTCGGAGAACGATGCGACTGCCTATCGTCTTCTCACCTTTCTGTCGATCCACCAGTAACCATGTGTCGTTTTTAGTATCGACTCAATTTCTTTGTCGATTGCTGCATGCCATTCTTCGACGTCCGGGCTCGAGAGCGCCTGGCCTATTTGGACTTCTGATAATAGAACTGATTCTTCCTCTTCTTCATCAGTTGCTTCTTCCGCAGTTTGGTAGATTTTCTTGGGTCTTCCTGGTTCACCAGTTCGCATCAACCTTGGTCTGCCCCGCCCTCTTCTGGCTGTCACACGCATTCCGGGCCTCTCCTGGTTCTCGTCCTCTCTTCGTTCTGCGGGTTCGTTTTCAGCTTCAGCGGGCCCCTGTTCGTCGGCTGCTATCGGTATGACGACAAGATCGTCGCTATCGCCTTCGTTTATGGAATTGGACCCGTTTCCGTCGTCGGGGAAAACCTCATCGTGAGTTGTAGCCACAGACTTACCTTCTTGGCCGAATTTTACGTCTCTACTTACAATTATGGATTTGTCCTGGACAGACCAAATTCGATAACCCTTTTGGTCGGACGCGTAATCCACGAGAATCCTCCTTTCCGCGAGACTCGAATTTGCTCTTTCCAGGTTTCCTGTCTAAGTATACGACCCTTGAACCGAACACTCTTAAGTGACTTACATCGGGTACTTTCCCGTCCACGCCTCATATGGTGTCAACCCATTCAAACTTTTGTGGGGCACCGATTCCGAATATAATTCGCTGTATTAACAGCTTCGGCCCAGAACGAGGGGGGAAGCCCGGAGTCAATGAGCATACATCTCGCCATTTCTTGCAGTGTGCGGTTCATACGTTCCGCCACGCCGTTTTGCTCGGGATTGTAGGGAATTGTTAGTCGTCTCGTAATGCCGCGTTTTTTCAAGTATTCTGTGAGATCGCGATTCACGTATTCCGTACCGTTGTCTGATTGGAGACATTTGACCGTGGTACCTTTTTGGTTCTCAATTAGCCTAATAAAATCGATGGTCGCCTTAAAAGCTTCTGATTTCGATCGTAGAAAACGAACTTCACACCAACGAGAATTATCATCAATGAATTCAATGAAATATTTTGACCTAGCAAGTGACTCTACCCTCATAGGTCCGCAAATATCCGTGTGAATCAGATCTAATAAATTTGATTGTCTTGAGGAAGATCTCCCGAATGGCGTTCGCGTGATTTTAGCTTTGAGACAAACATCGCAATCGAAATCATCTTTACTAATTTTGCATTTTATACCCCGAATTTTATCATCGCGTTTTGCGTTCAGTAAATCCTTTGAATTTATATGTCCTAGGCGACGGTGCCATTTTTCGAATTCGGAAATACTTTCTCCCGTGGAGGCTATTGCGGCCGAGCCTTCGTTTTGACTTTTTTCATGGAAATAATACAGATCTCCTTCACGCCTTGCCCGTAATAAAATGTCGCCCCTTTTATTCGTAACGATCGCGTCAGTTTTTCGGAAATTTACCTGCAACCCTCGGTCAGCCATTTTACTGACCGAGACGAGATTTGTACGTAGGTCCGGTACAAGTAGTGCGCCCTCTAAAGAAACATTTGTTTCGTCGCCGGAATTTATGGTGGCGAATCGCGCTGTACCTGATCCTTTGATATCAATTGATGAATTATTCGCTAATTGTAGAGAACCACTGTCTGTACAAATTTCGTTAAAATACTCGGGCTTATTACACATATGTGATGTTGCGCCGCTATCTAGACACCAGTTCCGTTTAATCGATTCTCCTCCGTTGTTTTCGAAAACTCTTAGGCAAACGTTAGCGGCTGTTTCCGAGGATTTCGACATTTTGCGGCCTTATGTCCTAATCTATTACATTTGAAACATCGAAACACGTCATTTCCCGATTTTGACCGATCAGGTTTACCTGAAGTGTCAACGGCTGAATTTTCTTTGTGCCCGCGTCGATTAAAATTTTGTTCGCGTCTATTGTATTTTGCGATCATCGCATTCGACGTTTCGACATTAATTTCTTTGTTTCGCGCATCGCTTTCCTCGATAATTTTAATTCGCAACGTTTCTGGAGACGGTAACGAATCGCGCGACTCTATCGCGCATCTGAAATTTTCAAATTTCGCGGGTAAACTATACAGCAACATCACGGCCAACAGATCCGGGTTTATTTCAACATTCATGTCGTTCAATTTGTCAACCGTGTCAAAAAATTCGTTCACGTGTTCCCGCACGTTTCCGTTATCGTTCATTTTCTGAAGGGTTAGTTTCTTCAGTAGCGTCGCCTTTCGCGCCGGACCGGAAGATTGGTATATAGATTCGAGTTTTAACCACAATTCGCGAGCAGTTCGGCAGTTCTTTACTTGTTTAAGTTCGCTAGGTGGATAGACAAAATGATGTCCGACAAAGCATTGTTATCGTCCGCCGTCCACGCCTTGACGTCACTCGCGTTGCTGCCATCGTTATCTAACTTGACTTCCTTTATCGTTCCGTCCGCATAACCCCATAATTTATTTTTGACTAAAATTGCTTTCATCTGCAATTTCCACGTATCGAAATTGTCTTTCTTTAACGGTTCAATTCGCGCCATGCTATCGTTAATCATTTCAGATACGTCCAACAAATAAAAATAAATTCACGTGAGAGTGTTCGATATAAGAGTTGTACTTACAGTTTCTTCGACGCTCGCATTTTGAACTGACCTATGAATCGAGCTATGACTGGGTCCGTAACCTATTACAACTATATTCCATGCACTTTTCACAAAGTAAATTTAAAGATACAAAATGTGAGGCACGTGTGTCTCCTGACGAGGTCAAGTTCAAAATGGACGAGGGATGGTGCGTCGTGGTCGTTTCACCAACTCGTCTGATCACGAAGGGTGGGTGCGACTTGCGCCGTGGGGCGCGCGGCAAATTCAAATAGTTCTAACATAAAGATATTTTTAATTCGTGGATTTTTATTTATTCAATAAATTTATTAAAAATTTAATTTATTAACAAAAAAATACGGTTTCCTGCCTACAAAGTGTGGGGATTTAAAAATATTTTTAATTCGTGGATAATTAATTCGTGGATAATTAATTCGTGGATTTTTATTTATTCAATAAATTTATCAAAAATTTAATTTCTCAACAAAAAAAAACGGTTTCCTGCCTATGAAGTGTAGGGATTTAAAAATATTTTTAATTCGTGGACAATTAGTTCGTGGATAATTAATTCGTGGATTATTATTTATTCAATAAGTTTATTAAAAATTTAATTTATCAACGAAAAATCCGGTTTCCTGCCTATGAAGTGTGGGGATTTAAAAATATTTTCAATTCGTTGATAATTAATTCGTGGATAATTAATTCGTGGATTTTTATTTATTTAATAAATTTATTAAAAATTTAATTTATTAACAAGAAAATACGGTTTCCTGCCTATCGAGTGTAAGGATTCGAAGATATTTTTAATTCGTGGATAATTAATTCGTGGATTTCTATTTATTCAATAAATTTATTAGAAATTTAATTAATTAACAAAAAATACGGTTTCCTGCCTATAAAGTACGAGGATTTGAAAATATTCTTAATTCGTGGATGAGTAATTCGTGGATTTCTATTTATTCAATAAATTTATTAGAAATTTAATTTATCAACAAAAAAATACGGTTTTTGCCTATGAAGTGTGAATATTTAAAAATATTTTTAATTCGTGGAAAATTAGTTTGTGGATAATTAATTCGTGGATTTTCATATATTCAATGAATTTATTAAAAATTTAATTTATCAACGAAAAATACGGTTTCCTGCCTATGAAGTGTGGGGATTTGAAAATATTCTTAATTTGTGGATAATTAATTCGTGGATAATTTATTCGTGGATAATTAATTCGTGGATTTTTATTTATTTAATAAATTTATTAAAAATTTAATTTATCAACAAAAATACGGTTTCCTGCCTATCGAGTGTGAGGATTTGAAAATATTTTTAATTCGTGGATAATTAATTCGTGGATTTCTATTTATTCAATAAATTTATTAAAAATTTAATTTATTAACAAAAAATACGGTTTCCTGCCTATAAATTGTGGGGATTCAAAAATATTTTTAATTCGTGGATAATTAATTCGTGGATTTTTATTTATTTAATAAATTTATTAAAAATTCAATTCATTAACAAAAAAATACGGTTTCCTGTCTATGAAGTGTAGGGATTTAAAAATCTTTTAATTCATTGGTTATTAATTCGTGGATAATCAATTCGTGGATTTTTATCTATTAAATAAATTTATTGAAAATTTAATTTATTAACAAAAATACGGTTTCCTGCCTTCAAAGTGTGGGGATTCAAAAATATTTTCAATTCGTGGATAATTGATTCGTGGATAATTGATTCGTAGTTTTTTTTTATTTGATAAATTTATTAAAAATTTAATTTATTAACAAAAAAATACGGTTTCCTTCCTATAAAGTGTGAGGATTTAAAAATATTTTCAATTTGTGGATAATTAATTCGTGGATTTTTATTCATTCAATAAATTTATCAACAATTTAATTTATTAACAGAAAAATACGGTGTCCTTCCTATAAAGTGTGAGGATTTTAAAATATTTTCAATTCGTGGATAATTAATTCGTGGATTTTTATTCATTCAATAAATTTATTAAAAATTTAAGTTATTAACAAAAATATACGGTGTCCTGCCTATAAAGTGTGAGGATTCAAAAATATTTTTAATTCGTGGATAATTAATTCGTGGATTTTTTTTTGATAAATTTATTAAAAATTTAATTTATTAACAAAGAATACGGTTTCCTTCCTATAAAGTGGGAGGATTTAGAAATATTTTCAATTCGTCGATAATTAATTCGTGGATTTTTATTCATTCAATGAATTTATCAAAAATTCAATTTATCAACAGAAAAATACGGTTTCCTGCCTATTAAGTGTGAGGATTTAAAAATATTTTTAATTCGTGGATAATTAATTCTTGGATTTTTATTTATTTAATAAATTTATTAAAAATTTTATTCATCAACAAAGGATACGGTTTGCTGCCTATAAAGTGTGAAGATTCAAAATAATTTTCAATTCGTGGATAATTAATTCGTGGATTTTCATTTATATAATAAATTTATTAAAAATTTAATTTATTAACAAGAAAACACGGTTCCCTGCCTATATAGTGTGAGGATTTAAAAATATTTTTAATTCGTGGATAATTAATTCGTGGATTTTTATTTATTCAATAAATTTATTAAAAATTTAATTAATGAACAAAAAAATACGGTTTCCTGCCTATCGAGTGTGAGGATTTGAAGATATTCTTAATTCGTGGATAATTAATTCGTGGATTTCTATTCATTCGATAAATTTATTGAAAATTTAATTAATTAACAAAAAATACGGTTTCCTGACTATAAAGTGTGGGGATTCAAAAATATTTTTAATTCGTGGATAATTAATTGGTGGATTTTTATTAATTTGATAAATCTATTAAAAATTCAATTTATCAACAAAAAAATACGGTTTCCTGCCTATAAAGTCTGATGATTTGAAAATATTTTTAATTCGTGGATTTTTATTTATTTAATTAATTTATTGAAAATGTAATTTATCAACAAAAATATACGGTTTCCTTCCTATAAAGTGTGGGGATTTGAAAATATTTTTAATTCGTGGATAATTGATTCGTGGATTATTATTTCGTGGATAATTAATTCGTGGATAATTAATTCGTGGATTTTTATTTATTTAATGTTGGCGCAACTACCGCGAGGCGCCAGTCTGGGGAGCGATCCACCACCTCGAGCAGATTTGTTATCTTTAGTTTTTAGTCGTGAATAAATGCTCTTCAGAGACGGATGTTTTAATCCCGCGCTCGAATCCAAATCGCGTCAACTCTAACAGGTTCTGAGCCCAGTATCGTAAGCAGTGAAGCGTGTGATAAACTCGTTTGTTTTCGGATCCAACAAATTTTGTTTTATTTTTGTGTTTCTTTTTCCGACGTAAAAACCATGACTTCCGCGAGTGTTATGCGTATCGAACAGCTCGGACGAGATAACTACGACACGTGGAAGATACACATGGAGGCCCTCCTCGTCAAAAACGACGAGTGGGATTTCGTATCCGGAAAAACGAAGAAACCGGCCCGAACGAACGACCCGTCAAGCGAAGACAATATCGAAACGTGGACAAGATTCGACAACAAAGCAAAATCGACTATAATCCTATCAATTAGCTCCACGGAAATAAAACAGATAAAAGGTTGCACAACGGCGCGAGATGTATGGTTAAAACTTGAAGCTACGTACCAATCCAGGGGTCCGGCCAAAAAGGCCGCTCTACTAAAGCGTCTCACGCAACACAAAATAACCGAATCAGATAACGTTCGTGAACATGTGGAACAATTCTTCGACGTCATCGACAGATTGAGAGATTTGGACGTCGAAATTAATCCAGACGTGTTGGTAATACTATTGCTATACAGTTTACCAGAATCCTACGAAAATTTCCGCGTCGCGATCGAATCACGTGACGAACTCCCCGAACCGGAAGCTCTACGAATTAAAATCGTGGAAGAATATGACGCACACCGGCAGGTTCCAATTTCGTCATCAACAGCTTATTTTGCGGGAAAGAATCCGCGACATCAAAACAATCAATCGAACAAAGGGTCCGACTCATGGAAACGAAAGGAAAGGATAAGGTGCAATAAATGCAAACGTTTCGGTCATAAAAGCGACCAGTGCCGCAGTCAACCGACGCACTCCAAGGACGAGTTCTCGATGGCCGCTACCGACAAAGACGCCGCCGCCGGATCACGGAGCGAATTTTATCTGGACAGCGGCGCCACAAGCCATCTTTGTAAACAGCCCGAGTTATTCGAGAGCAGCGATTCCTCGAAACGAGTAACGATAAACTTGGCGAACAACGATGCAATCTCGAGCGTCGCGGAAGGAAAGGTATCTTTCGACGCAGATGTTCGCGGTTCAACTCACAAGGTATTTTTAGATAAGGCATATTTTGTACCCGATCTTCGCAAGAATCTTCTTTCCGTCGGAAAAATAACCGAAAATGGTATGAAAGTCGTTTTTGACAATCGCGGAGCTACCGTTTTGACCGCGTCCGGAAAAACAGTTTTAACGGCAAATAAAGTAAACGGACTCTATATCGTTCATGCGCGAGACGAATCCGCGAACACAACAGTCGAATCGCGTTCAATGAAGAAAAGCGAAACGTCATCGTGGCACCGTAGAATGGGACATTTAAATTTCGCGGACCTTCGCGAAGCTGTGCGGAACGGAACCATTAAAGGACTTTCGCGTAAAACTTTGGGCGACACGTCCGAGTGCGAAATATGTATAAAAGGGAAAATGAATCGCGCGCCATTTCCGAAGATGTCAGTGCGCGTATCAAACATTCTCGATATCGTACACGCGGACGTTTGCGGCCCAATGCGAACAGAATCGAATGCGGGATCGAAATATTTCGTCGAATTTATTGACGATCATTCGCGATGGTGCGAAGTTCGGTTCCTAAAATCGAAAGACGAAGTTTTCAAAGCTACGCAAGAATACATCGCTCTCGTGGAAAATCAAAAATCGCGAAAAGTAAAATGTCTCCAATCCGATAACGGAACGGAATTCGTCAACACGAAACTCGATCATTTCCTCAGATCGCGAGGAATTACCCGCAGACTCACCGTCCCGTACAACCCGCAGCAAAACGGAATCGCGGAGCGTAAAAATCGCAGCTTAATAGAAACAGCCAGATGTCTTTTGATCGACGCAAATCTTCCGCCGTCTTTTTGGGCAGAAGCGATAAACGCGGCAAATTATATACGTAATAGATGCCCTAGCAAAAGTCTGCGAGGAAAAACCCCGTACGAAATTTGGCACGGAAAGGCACCCGACGTGAGCCATCTTCGCATTTTTGGTTCAAAAGTATATTGCCTAAATCGCAAACCCGGCATAAACAAATTTCAATCACGATGTTCGGAAGGTTATTTCATAGGTCACTCGGACGAAACCAAAGGATATCGCATCTGGTTACCGACCGAACGAAAAGTAATCTTATCAAGAGACGTTAAATTCTTGGCGGAACAATCGGACGAACTTCCTCGCTGCACCAACATTTTTGACGATTTCTTACCCCACTCGCGTGAAGTCGAAGTCACAGGTAAAAACAAACCCGAACGTGAAGAGATCGAATTTTTCTCCGACCCGACATTAAGTTGCTCGGACACGGATCCTCAAATCACTCGCGAAAACGAAATTGATGAAACACCAGAAGAGGATCAACGACCAACCAGAGGCCGTGGAAGACCAAGACTTATCAGAACAGGTTTACCAGGACGACCGCGCAAACTATTTCAAAGTGCTGGAGCCGCGGAGGATATTTTCTTTGCTTCAGGTGCCGCAACAATCGAAATCCCTGCAAAAGTTGCATTGTCAAGTGAACACGCCGAAGAATGGCGTAAGGCAATAATGGACGAAATCGAATCCATAATAAAGAACCAAACTTGGAAATTGGTCGATCGTCCTAGAGGGGTCAAAACTATCGGCAGCAGGATAGTACTTCGTAACAAATACGGTTCAGACGGTACACTAGATCGTCGCAAGGCACGTTTAGTCGCTCAGGTTTTTCTCAAAACCCGGCATCCATTACCACGAAACGTTCGCTCCAGTTGCACGACTAAGTACAGTGCGACTCATCGCAGCACTATCGGCTCAATTCGGCATGGAGATTAGGCAATTCGACATCGCCACAGCATACCTGAACGGAAATCTCAACGAAAAAATTTATATGGAACAGCCGAAGTATCTGAAGGAAACCCTTCAGGACATAATTGAATCTAACAAACATCCGAAAATTACCGGGCAGGCCAAGGAAATGTTGTCCCAAATACACTCAGGAGATAAAGTTTGCTCACTCCAAAAGTCCCTATACGGACTGAAACAGGCTGGACGGCAATGGCACTCTAAACTTCAAGAAGCTCTTCTTCAATTTGGAGCCGTTCCTTCAAAGATCGACCCATGTCTGTATCATAAAGTCGAAGGGGGAGACACAATACTTATCGCCATATATGTCGACGACATCCTCGCCGCATCGAAGAACTCCAAATTAATACAAAACTTAGGAAAGGAGTTATCAAAACGTTTTGAGGTCAAAGATCTCGGTAAAGCCACTTATTGCCTCGGCATAAACATAAAGGTAGAACCAAACGGTGTAACACTGACACAACCCAATTACATCGCCGACCTGCTACAACGTTTTAACATGAGTGACGCCAAGCCAGTTCACACTCCACTGGATTGCCACGTCAAATTATCGAACGAACCGAACACGGAAGAACTAGAAGCAAACGTCCCGTATCGAGAGCTAATAGGCTGCTTAACGTATCTAGCCCAAAGCACTCGACCTGACATCAGCCACGCCGCCAGTTGTCTCGGTCAGTTCAGCAGCCGGTACAACAAAACTCACTGGACAGCGGCAAAGAGAGTCTTAAGGTATCTAAAAGCAACTCCGGACCTAGGCCTCACATACACGGCCAACAACCATGCATTAAAATGCTTCGTCGACTCCGACTGGGGAAACTGCCAAGACGATCGGCGATCGTACTCCGGGATGGTCACAATCCTAAGCGGATGCCCCATAAATTGGGAATCTAGGAAACAAAGGACGGTCGCACTCTCGTCCACGGAAGCAGAATACATGTTCTAAGCGAAGGCACTAAAGAATGCCTATATTGGAAAAGCTTCCTTGAAGAACTCGGTCTTCATCAACTCGCAGAAGTAACGCTGTTCGTGGACAACATGGGAGCACTCAAACTCGCCGAAAACCCGTTGTTCCACTCCAGGACCAAACACATCGACGTGAGGTACCACTTTGTTCGCGAAGCTCTCCAGAACAAGAAATTGAAGATCAGCCACGTCGCATCGGAAGAAAACGTAGCTGACATGATGACGAAGGCTCTAACCAATACGAAGCTACAGAGCTGCGTAAACCTTTCGGGGATGACCCGGAGTCGTCATTAGAGCAAACTACACTCGAGATGTTCGAATCGAGGGGGAGTGTTGGCGCAACTACCGCGAGGCGCCAGTCTGGGGAGCGATCCAACACCTCGAGCAGATTTGTTATCTTTAGTTTTTTAGTCGTGAATAAATGCTCTTCAGAGACGGATGTTTTAATCCCGCGCTCGAATCCAAATCGCGTCAACTCTAACATTTAATAATATTAAAAATTTAATTTATTAACAAAAAAACACGGTTCCCTGCCTATAAAATGTGGGGATTTAAAAATATTCTTAATTCGTGGATAATTAATTCGTGGATTTTTATTTATTCAATAAATTTATCAAAAATTTAATTTATTAACAAAAAAATACGGTTTCCTGCCTATGAAGTGTGAGGATTCGAAAATATTTTCAATTCGTGGATAATTGGTTCGTGGATAATTAATTCGTGGATAATTAATCCGTGGATTTTTATTTATTTAATAAATTTATTAAAAATTTAATTTATTAACAAAAAAATACGGTTTCCTGCCTATGGAGTGTGGGGATTCAAAAATATTTTTAATTCGTGGATAATTAATTTGTGGATAATTAATTCGTGGATAATTAATTCGTGGATTCTTATTTATTTAATAAATTTATTAAAAATTTATTTTATAAACAAAAAAATACGGTTTCCTGCCTATAAAAGTGAGGATTTGAAAATATTTTCAATTCGTGGATAATTAATTCGTGGATTTCTATTTATTGAATAAATTTATTAAAAATTCAATTTATCAACAAAAATACGGTTTCCTGACTACAAAGTGTGAGGATTCAAAATATTTTCAATTCGTGGATAATTGATTCGTGGACAATTAATTCGTGGATTTTTATTCATTTAATAAATTTATTGAAAATTTAATTTATTAACAAAAATACGGTTTCCTGCATATAAAGTGTAAGGATTCAAAAATATTTTCAATTCGTGGATAACTAATTCGTGGATAATTAATTCGTGGATTTTTATTTATTCAATTAATTCATTAAAAATTTCATTTATTAACAAAGAATATGGTTTCCTGCCTAAAAAGTGTGAAGATTTAAAAATATTCTTAATTCGTGGATAATTAATTCGTGGATTTTTATTCATTCAATGAATTTGTTAAAAATTTAATTTATTAACAAAAAAATACGGTTTCCTACCTATAAAGTGTGAGGATTTAAAAATATTTTCCATTCGTGGATAATTAATTCGTGGATTTTTATTCATTTAATAAATTTATTAAAAATTTAATTTATTAACAAAAAATACGGTTTCCTGACTATGAGGTGTGAGGATTTAAAAATATTTTTAATTCGTGGATAATTGATTCGTGGATAATTAATTCGTGGATTTTTGTTCATTCAATAAATTCATTAAAAATTCAATTTATTAACTAAAAAATACGGTGTGAGGATTCAAAAATATTTTCAATTCGTGGATAATTAATTCGTGGATTTTTTTATTTGATAAATTTATTAAAAATTTAATTTATTAACAAAGAATACGGTTTCCTTCCTATAAAGTGTTAGGATTTAAAAATATTTTCAATTCGAGGATAATTAATTCGTGGATTTTTATTCATTCAATGAATTTATCAAAAATTTAATTTATCAACAGAAAAATACGGTTTCCAGCCTATTAAGTGTAAGGATTTAAAAATATTTTTAATTCGTGGATAATCGATTCGTGGATAATTAATTCGTGGATTTCTATTTATTTAATAAATTTTTCAAAAATTCAATTTATTAACAAGAAAACACGGTTTCCTGCCTATATAGTGTGAGGATTTAAAGATATTTTTAATTCGTGGATTTTTATTTATTCAATAAATTTATTAAAAATTTAATTTATTAACAAAAAAATACGGTTTCCTGCCTACAAAGTGTGGGGATTTAAAAATATTTTTAATTCGTGGATAATTAATTCGTGGATAATTAATTCGTGGATTTTTATTTATTCAATAAATTTATCAAAAATTTAATTTCTCAACAAAAAAAAACGGTTTCCTGCCTATGAAGTGTAGGGATTTAAAAATATTTTTAATTCGTGGACAATTAGTTCGTGGATAATTAATTCGTGGATTCTTATTTATTCAATAAGTTTATTAAAAATTTAATTTATCAACGAAAAATCCGGTTTCCTGCCTATGAAGTGTGGGGATTTAAAAATATTTTCAATTCGTTGATAATTAATTCGTGGATAATTAATTCGTGGATTTTTATTTATTTAATAAATTTATTAAAAATTTAATTTATTAACAAGAAAATACGGTTTCCTGCCTATCGAGTGTAAGGATTCGAAGATATTTTTAATTCGTGGATAATTAATTCGTGGATTTCTATTTATTCAATAAATTTATTAGAAATTTAATTAATTAACAAAAAATACGGTTTCCTGCCTATAAAGTGTGGGAATTCAAAAATATTTTTAATTCGTGGATTATTTATTGGTGGATTTTTATTTATTTGATAAATTTATTGAAAATTTAATTCATCAACAAAAAAATACGGTTTCCTGCCTATAAAGTCTGGGGATTTGAAAATATTTTTAATTTGCGGATAATTAATTCGTAGATTTTTATTTATTTAATTAATTGATTGAAAATTTAATTTATTAACAAAAATAAACGGTTTCCTTCCTATAAAGTGTGGTGATTTGAAAATATTTTTAATTCGTGGATAATTAATTTGTGGATAATTAATTCGTGGATAATTAATTCGTGGATTTTTATTTATTTAATAATATTAAAAATTTAATTTATTAACAAAAAAACACGGTTCCCTGCCTATAAAGTGTGGGGATTTAAAAATATTTTTAATTCGTGGATAATTGGTTCGTGGATAATTAATTCGTGGATTTTTATTTATTTAATAAATTTATTGAAAATTCAATTTATTAACAAAAAAAAAAGGTTTCCTGCCTATGAAGTGTAAGGATTTAAAAATATTTTTAATTCGTGGACAATTAGTTCGTGGATGATTAATTCGTGGATTCTTATTTATTCAATAAATTTATTAAAAATTTAATTTATCAACGAAAAATACGGTTTCCTGCTTATGAAGTGTGGGGATTTAAAAATATTTTCAATTCGTGGATGATTAATTCGTGGATAATTAATTCGTGGATAATTAATTCGTGGATTTTTATTTATGTAATAAATTTATTAGAAATTTAATTTATTAACAAGAAAATACGGTTTCCTGCCTATCGAGTGAAAGCATTTGAAGATATTTTTAATTCGTGGATAATTAATTCGTGGATTTCTATTTATTCAATAAATTTATTAAAAATTTAATTAATTAACAAAAAATACGGTTTCCTGCCTATAAAGTCTGGGGATTTGAAAATATTTTTAATTTGTGGATAATCAATTCGTGGATTTTTATTTATTTAATTAATTTATTGAAAATTCAATTTATTAACAAAAAAATACGGTTTCCTGCCTATGAAGTGTGAGGATTTGAAAATATTTTCAATTCGTGGATATATAAGTTCGTGGATAATTAATTCGTGGATTTTTATTTATTTAATAAATTTATTAAAAATTTAATTTATCAACGAAAACATACGGTTTCCTGCCTATAAAGTGTGGGGATTTAAAAATATCTTTAATTCGTGGATAATTAATTCGTGGATAATTTATTCGTGGATTTTTATTTATTTAATGAATTTAATAAAAATTTAATTTATTAACAAAGAAATACGGTTTCCTGCCTATGAAGTGTGAGGATTTGAGAATATTTTCAATTCGTGGATAATTTATTCGTGGATTTTTATTTATTCAATAAATTTATTAAAAATTTAATTTATTAACAAAAAAATACGGTTTCCTGCCTATAAAGTGTGAGGATTTAAAAATATTTTTAATTCGTGGATAATTAATTCGTGGATTTTTATTTATTCAATAAATTTATTAAAAATTTGATTTATTAACAAAAAAATACGGTTTCCTGCCTATAAAGTACGGGGATTTGAAAATATTCTTAATTCGTGGATGAGTAATTCGTGGATTTCTATTTATTCAATAAATTCATTAGAAATTTAATTTATCAACAAAAAAATACGGTTTTTGCCTATGAAGTGTGAATATTTAAAAATATTTTTAATTCGTGGACAATTAGTTTGTGGATAATTAATTCGTGGATTTTCATATATTCAATGAATTTATTAAAAATTTAATTTATCAACGAAAAATACGGTTTCCTGCCTATAAAGTGTGGGGATTTGAAAATATTCTTAATTTGTGGATAATTAATTCGTGGATAATTTATTCGTGGATAATTAATTCGTGGATTTTTATTTATTTAATAAATTTATTAAAAATTTAATTTATCAACAAAAAAATACGGTTTCCTGCCTATCGAGTGTGAGGATTTGAAAATATTTTTAATTCGTGGATAATTAATTCGTGGATTTCTATTTATTCAATAAATTTATTAAAAATTTAATTTATTAACAAAAAATACGGTTTCCTGCCTATAAATTGTGGGGATTCAAAAATATTTTTAATTCGTGGATAATTAATTCGTGGATTTTTATTTATTTGATGAATTTATTGAAAATTTAATTTGTCAACAGAAAAATACGGCTTCCTGCCTATAAAGTGTGGGGATTTAAAAATATTTTTAATTCGTGGATAATTAATTCGTGGATTTTTATTTATTTAATAAATTTATTAAAAATTTAATTCATTAACAAAAAAATACGGTTTCCTATCTATGAAGTGTAGGGATTTAAAAATATTCTTAATTCGTGGACAATAAGTTCGTGGATAATTAATTCGTGGATTCTTATTTATTCAATAAATTTATTAAAAATTTAATTTATCAACGAAAAATACGGTTTCCGGCCTATGAAGTGTGGGGATTTAAAAATATTTTTAATTCGTGGATAATTAATTCGTGGATAATTAATTCGTGGATTTTTATTTATTTCATAAATTTATTAAAAATTTAATTTATTAACAAAAAAATACGGTTCCCTGCCTATCGAGTGTAAGGATTTGAAGATATTTTTAATTCGTGGATAATTAATTCATGGATTTCTATTTATTCAATAAATTTATTAAAAATTTAATTTATTAACAAAAAATACGTTTTCCTGCCTATAAAGTGTGGGGATTCAAAAATATTTTCAATTCGTGGATAATTAATTGGGGGATATTTATTTATTTGATAAATTTATTGAAAATTTAATTTATCAATAAAAAAATACGGTTTCCTGCCTGTAAAGTCTGGGGATTAAAAAACATTTTTAATTCGTGGATAATTGATTCGTGGATTTTTATTCATTTAATTGATTCATTGAAAATTTAATATATTAACAAGAATATACGGTTTCCTTCCTATGAAGTGTGGGGATTTGAAAATATTTTTAATTCGTGGATAATTAATTCGTGGATAAATAATTCGTGGATTTTTATTTATTTGATAATATTAAAAATTTAATTTATTAACAAAAAAAACACGGTTCCCTGCCTATAAAGTGTGGATATTTAAAAATATTTTTAATTCGTGGATAATTAATTCGTGGATTTTTATTTGTCTAATAAATTTATTAAAAATTTAATTTATCAACAAAAAAATACGGTTTCCTGCCTATGAAGTGTGAGGATTTGAAAATATTTTCAATTCGTGGATAATTAGTTCGTGGATAATTAATTCGTAGATTTTTATTTATTTAATAAATTTATTAAAAATTTAATTTATTACCAAAAACATACGGTTTCCTGCCTATAAAGTGTGGGGATTTAAAAATATTTTTTATTCGTGGATAATTAATTCGTGGATTTTCATTTATCTGATAAATTTATGAAAAATTTAATTCATCAACAAAAAAATACGGTTTCCTGCCTATAAAGTGTGAGGATGCAAAAAATTTTTTTCAATTATGAATAATAAGTTTATTATTTTTAATTTTTGTGGGGAAAAATTTATTGTTTTAGGTTTTGTGGATATTTTTAAAAAAAAAGATAAAAATAGAAAATTTAATTGCATGGAAATTTAAGGAAACTAAGAAATTTTCAAATTTTGAAAATTTGGTTCGAAAAGAGAAAATTGAGAAATTTTATAATAAGAAAAAAATTATTTCAATTTGAAAAGTTTACATTTTTTAAAAAAAAGAAAAATGAATTTTTCAATAAATTTCTTAAAAATTGGAAATATCAACATTAAAAATAGAAAAAAAAGCTCGGTGGAATTCGAAAAGAGATTTTTTTTTATTTTAAATTTGTACGCATTTTTTTTTATAAATAATTTAATAGATATATATTATATAAATTTTATGAAAAGGTGACATTATTCAGAGAAACCCTCTGTCTGGGACATATAATGAAAAGTGAAAATTGAAAATTGACGGAAATGCGAACCAAACATTTTAAGGTAAGAGACTAGAATCAGAGACAAAATCTCATTTGTCATCCTTCTAGCTACCCACTGGTTACGTTTCGTCCCGGATGTATCTGCTGGACTCATCAGTGCAGCTACGCAGACACATCCTGCTGCAGACGCGTTGTTTAAGATTTTTCAATTCTTCGTTTAACAGAACGATACCGAAATATATGAAAAGGTGACATTATTCAGAGAAACCCTCTGTCTGGGACATATAATGAAAAGTGAAAATTGAAAATTGACGGAAATGCGAACCAAACATTTTTAGGTAAGAGACTAGAATCAGAGACAAAATCTCATTTGTCACCTTTCTAGCTACCCACTGGTTACGTTTCGTCCCGGATGTATCTGCTGGACTCATCAGTGCAGCTACGCAGACACATCCTGCTGCAGACGCGTTGTTTAAGATTTTTCAATTCTTCGTTTAACAGAACGATACCGAAATATATGAAAAGGTGACATTATTCAGAGAGATTTTGTCTCTGATTCTAGTCTCTTACCTAAAAATGTTTGGTTCGCATTTCCGTCAATTTTCAATTTTCACTTTTCATTATATGTCCCAAACAGAGGGTTTCTCTGAATAATGTCACCTTTTCATATATTTCGGTATCGTTCTGTTAAACGAAGAATTGAAAAATCTTAAACAACGCGTCTGCAGCAGGATGTGTCTGCGTAGCTGCACTGATGAGTCCAGCAGATACATCCGGGACGAAACGTAACCAGTGGGTAGCTAGAAAGATGACAAATGAGATTTTGTCTCTGATTCTAGTCTCTTACCTAAAAATGTTTGGTTCGCATTTCCGTCAATTTTCAATTTTCACTTTTCATTATATGTCCCAGACAGAGGGTTTCTCTGAATAATGTCACCTTTTCATATATTTCGGTATCGTTCTGTTAAACGAAGAATTGAAAAATCTTAAACAACGCGTCTGCAGCAGGATGTGTCTGCGTAGCTGCACTGATGAGTCCAGCAGATACATCCGGGACGAAACGTAACCAGTGGGTAGCTAGAAAGATGACAAATGAGATTTTGTCTCTGATTCTAGTCTCTTACCTAAAAATGTTTGGTTCGCATTTCCGTCAATTTTCAATTTCCACTTTTCATTATATGTCCCAGACAGAGGGTTTCTCTGAATAATGTCACCTTTTCATATATTTCGGTATCGTTCTGTTAAACGAAGAATTGAAAAATCTTAAACAACGCGTCTGCAGTAGGATGTGTCTGCGTAGCTGCACTGATGAGTCCAGCAGATACATCCGGGACGAAACGTAACCAGTGGGTAGCTAGAAAGATGACAAATGAGATTCTGTCTCTGATTCTAGTCTCTTACCTAAAAATGTTTGGTTCGCATTTCCGTCAATTTTCAATTTTCACTTTTCATTATATGAATTTTAATATATATAAATAATATTATAATTAAGGTAATATATAAATTTAAGAATATATAATTTTTTTATAAATTAAAAAAAGATGAATTTGTTATATGTAAAAACTAAAATATTAAGGATAAATCTTATTTAGTTCAGAAAAATAAATTATCAATATTACGACAGACATATTTCAAGTCTTATAGGAAAAAATACGGAGAAATTAATGAAATATTTATATTAAATAATAAAATTAAGGAGGTTTAATAGAATTTATATATTAATAAATAATTTATATATATATATATATATAACTTGATTAGGATACTCCAGATTCAATTATATTTCAAAATGATATGGTTCGGAACGGATATCCGTTCCGAACCCTTATCATTTTGAAATATATATATATATATATATAAGAAAAATAGATTATTGGGTAGGTAAGCCAATTGGGACTGGTGAAAGAAAACACTTCAATACATTCGAGCTTTCGCCAACGTTTCTTGGCCTCTTCTGGAATCTACAACAGTTACGTATAATAAAACCACAAAAATGGGAAAATCCAAAGAAAAGGAAATTACTCACGGATTACGTGATTTAAAATATTCAGGCTAACTGACATCGAAAAAACCGTGAACTGCGACGCCCCGCAGGTTCATTTCAGATTCAAACAGTTTGTGCAAATAAAAACATACAAGTAACAATGTCAAGATCGTCGCGAATCACGTAAACATCAGTCGACTATTCCGTGATATCGAACTACCAAACGCATCGAAACAAACAAAACAAATCAATTAAATGAGGCGCGCACCTCTCGCGGTTTCTGGCTATCATTCGCGAACTTCCGATTTCGATTTTTTGATATGAGAAATGAGGTACGAATAAATCTGACTCACATTATTGGTGTCCTGTCTTTTGTTCATCGTATTTTCAGTCGTTAAAACCGCCAACATCTCTAGGAACAGTCTTTTTGAATAATTAGGCTCTGTATAAACAATCTGAACATCATCATACTTAACCGGATGACCCGTCTCTAAGACGTGAGATGCCAAAGCACAAGAGTCCACCTTCCTGCGACAATCACTTTTGTGTGATGTGATTCGGGCTGATATCCATCTCGATGTCTGACCAATATATAGTCTCTCACAACCTCCACAGGGGATGGAATATACCACTGATGATCTATGTGCAAACGCCACTGGATCCTTGAGTCTGCTGAACAACTTATTATACAAAGTGGTAACTGTTGATCGAGCAAATTTGATTTGAGGAACTTCCCGGAACAATCCAATCAACCGTCCACTGAGACCGCCAATGTAGGGAACACAATGGTAATGGTTGGCGGAACCTACCACCTGAGATCCAGGGGAATCATCCACTCTCACAGCGGGAAATACAGGGGCGTCAAACAACAGCGCATTCAACAAGCGGGAGGGGTAACCATTGTCAGTCAACAACGATTTCAGAACTCTCAAATTCTTTGAATGAAAAGATGGATGAGAAAGATTTAGAATCCTACGCTTCAGTGCCAGAACCAAATTTATCTTGATGTTATGCGGATGGTACGACCTGTAATTCAAATATCTTCCGGAGCTTATGGGTTTCTGTACCAATCCGTAATCAGCAACCGCTCCGTTCTAATAACCTTCACATCCAAGAAGGGTACGGACATGTCGTTTTCACTCTCCAGGGTAAACTGTATGTGGGGGTTGAATCCATTGAAGATCTCCAATATTTCTGCCTGACAGCCACTAGGTATCATGCAAATTATATCATCCACGTACTTCTTCATGAATGGCATTGTAAACGATAACTTCGGCAGACAATTGTCCAACAAGTGATCCAAGACGTACTGGGAAACTATAGGTGAAAGCGTACTCCCATGGGTGTTCCCAATATTTGCCTGTAAAATTCTCCTTTGTACGAAAAATACGTGTTCTCGAAAACAAACTCAATCAACTGTAAAATGAGGTTTGGCTCAAGCCCGTCTGTAGGCTGATGCTGCCCCAATTAGCGACCACTACATCCCTGACCAAGGCTAGGGGAATGTTACTAAAAAGCGATACAGCATCTAAACTTATCACCTCAAACCCTTGAGGATATTCATAGTTGTTAACAAATTCCGCGAATTTGAAGGAATCGACAACATAATAACTGTTATTACAATCATAAGCAGCCGTAAGTATATCCGTGACAAGTTGGGCTATTTTACCAGTAGGAGCCAATAAGGAAGAAATTATTGGTCTCAAACTTAATACCGGTTTGTGAACTTTCGGCAAACCATAAAATTTCGGAGAAACCGAATTATAACAAGTGAGTTTGCCAGCCATCTCGGGGTGATGAATTTCTTTGTTTTCAATTGAGATATCATCTTATTAGACTTCTGCTGCACTGTACTGGTCGGGTCTCTAGGAAGTCTGATGTAATATCGCCTATCCTCCAACAACTCAAGAGCCAACTCATGATACTGTGTCTCCTGCATGACCACCGTCACACCACCCTTGTCAGATTGCGTCACCAACAATTCCTTATGTTCCCTGAAGAAGGAAATACTCCTATTTAGACTTTGCCTGATATTACCGTTCGGTTTGCTTTTATTATGGACAAAATTAGTCAGAATGTTCACCGCTCTCGCCAAATATACCGCCTTCTGTTCATCTTCTACATTTTTATCACATTATCGACGCTGCTCAGTAACTTAGGTAGAGAAATTTCTGATAAAATCGGTTTGACGCTAAATTTGGGACCCAAGGCCAGTAACCTGGTCACTTCTGTTGGTAGTTCGACACCCGAAACATTCCTAATCCAACTGTCCCTGCTATGTACCGAATCAGATTGTTGCATTTTAATCCTTGAAATCTTATCGATATTAGCTATTTTAATCTTATGAAATTTCTTGTTGTACGAAACCGACAACCTTCTCTGATATTCAAGCGTTATCATCTGAGGTAAAATTTCACGGACCTTACATTTAATACCACACAATTCATTTTCTAAAACCTGATCTGCTGATGAACTATCAATATCTCATTACTCAAAATGGTTCGAAATAACTTATTATTGAAGTTTAACATTGAATCCTTCAGTCTACCTCTACTGTCACTGAGTAGGCTGTTGATGTTCTTAATTCCTGCCGTGATGTGTTGTGGACGCCAGTTGTTAGTACGACATGTCAACAAAAATATTCGCCGGTTACGAAGTGAAGCAAGCCTGGATGTTATTTTTGCCCATTGTTTCAGATCTCTGGTGGTTTCATTACCGTAAGATCTTCGGATGTTATCATAAAAACCCATGTTATGAATAAATAATGAATATATCGGCTCCAAATTAATTTAAGAAATTAAGAAACTCACTTGTTATAATTCGGTTTCTCCGAAATTTTATGGTTTGCCGAAAGTTCACAAACCGGTATTAAGTTTGAGACCAATAATTTCTTCCTTATTGGCTCCTACTGGTAAAATAGCCCAACTTGTCACGGATATACTTACGGCTGCTTATGATTGTAATAACAGTTATTATGTTGTCGATTCCTTCAAATTCGCGGAATTTGTTAACAACTATGAATATCCTCAAGGGTTTGAGGTGATAAGTTTAGATGCTGTATCGCTTTTTAGTAACATTCCCCTAGCCTTGGTCAGGGATGTAGTGGTCGCTAATTGGGGCAGCATCAGCCTACAGACGGGCTTGAGCCAAACCTCATTTTACAGTTGATTGAGTTTGTTTTCGAGAACACGTATTTTTCGTACAAAGGAGAATTTTACAGGCAAATATTGGGAACACCCATGGGGAGTACGCTTTCACCTATAGTTTCCCAGTACGTCTTGGATCACTTGTTGGACAATTGTCTGCCGAAGTTATCGTTTACAATGCCATTCATGAAGAAGTACGTGGATGATATAATTTGCATGATACCTAGTGGCTGTCAGGCAGAAATATTGAGATCTTCAATGGATTCAACCCCACATACAGTTTACCCTGGAGAGTGAAAACGACATGTCCGTACCCTTCTTGGATGTGAAGGTTATTAGAACGGAGCGGTTGCTGATTACGGATTGGTACAGGAAACCCATAAGCTCCGGAAGATATTTGAATTACAGGTCGTACCATCCGCATAACATCAAGATAAATTTGGTTCTGGCACTGAAGCGTAGGATTCTAAATCTTTCTCATCCATCTTTTCATTCAAAGAATTTGAGAGTTCTGAAATCGTTGTTGACTGACAATGGTTACCCTCCCGCTTGTTGAATGCGCTGTTGTTTGACGCCCTGTATTTCCCGCTGTGAGAGTGGATGATTCCCCTGGATCTCAGGTGGTAGGTTCCGCCAACCATTACCATTGTGTTCCCTACATTGGCGGTCTCAGTGGACGGTTGATTGGATTGTTCCGGGAAGTTCCTCAAATCAAATTTGCTCGATCAACAGTTACCACTTTGTATAATAAGTTGTTCAGCAGACTCAAGGATCCAGTGGCGTTTGCACATAGATCATCAGTGGTATATTCCATCCCCTGTGGAGGTTGTGAGAGACTATATATTGGTCAGACATCGAGATGGATATCAGCCCGAATCACATCACACAAAAGTGATTGTCGCAGGAAGGTGGACTCTTGTGCTTTGGCATCTCACGTCTTAGAGACGGGTCATCCGGTTAAGTATGATGATGTTCAGATTGTTTATACAGAGCCTAATTATTCAAAAAGACTGTTCCTAGAGATGTTGGCGGTTTTAACGACTGAAAATACGATGAACAAAAGACAGGACACCAATAATGTGAGTCAGATTTATTCGTACCTCATTTCTCATATCAAAAAATCGAAATCGGAAGTTCGCGAATGATAGCCAGAAACCGCGAGAGGTGCGCGCCTCATTTAATTGATTTGTTTTGTTTGTTTCGATGCGTTTGGTAGTTCGATATCACGGAATAGTCGACTGATGTTTACGTGATTCGCGACGATCTTGACATTGTTACTTGTATGTTTTTATTTGCACAAACTGTTTGAATCTGAAATGAACCTGCGGGGCGTCGCAGTTCACGGTTTTTTCGATGTCAGTTAGCCTGAATATTTTAAATCACGTAATCCGTGAGTAATTTCCTTTTCTTTGGATTTTCCCATTTTTGTGGTTTTATTATACGTAACTGTTGTAGATTCCAGAAGAGGACAAGAAACGTTGGCGAAAGCTCGAATGTATTGAAGTGTTTTCTTTCACCAGTCCCAATTGGCTTACCTACCCAATAATCTATTTTTTCTTAAATTAATTTGGAGCCGATATATTCATTATTTATATATTAATAAATACGTTTTATCAGCTACCAACCATAGTTTGTTTAAAGTATCCACGAACCAGAAACAGAATCACATCTGCCCCTGAGAAAGATATTTCGAAAAGCACGTTTCGTCCAGATGCACTTTCGGGACTCATCAGTACAGCATGAAAGTAAAGATACTTCGGAAAAGCACGTTTCGTCCAGATGCACTTTCGGGACTCATCAGTACAGCATGAAAGTGCACCCTGCTGTATACGCGCGGAGACAAGTTGTTCGATTTCGTTTAAATATATGCAAAATTAGATGGAAATACGTACTGCAAGAATGATAGATGTGACTGACATCTAATCAAAATTAATTCTACATATATCATAGCCTGCTGTGGCTTGATTTATTCTACTCACGTTTTTGGTTGTAAATATGTTAATAAATACGTTTTATCAGCTACCAACCATAGTTTGTTTAAAGTATCCACGAACCAGAAACAGAATCACATCTGCCCTCTGAGAAAGATACTTCGGAAAAGCACGTTTCGTCCAGATGCACTTTCGGGACTCATCAGTACAGCATGAAAGTGCACCCTGCTGTATACGCGCGGAGACAAGTTGTTCGATTTCGTTTAAATATATGCAAAATTAGATGGAAATACGTACTGCAAGAATGATAGATGTGACTGACATCTAATCAAAATTAATTCTACATATATCATAGCCTGCTGTGGCTTGATTTATTCTACTCACGTTTTTTGGTTGTAAATATGTTAATAAATACGTTTTATCAGCTACCAACCATAGTTTGTTTAAAGTATCCACGAACCAGAAACAGAATCACATCTGCCCTCTGAGAAAGATACTTCGGAAAAGCACGTTTCGTCCAGATGCACTTTCGGGACTCATCAGTACAGCATGAAAGTGCACCCTGCTGTATACGCGCGGAGACAAGTTGTTCGATTTCGTTTAAATATATGCAAAATTAGATGGAAATACGTACTGCAAGAATGATAGATGTGACTGACATCTAATCAAAATTAATTCTACATATATCATAGCCTGCTGTGGCTTGATTTATTCTACTCACGTTTTTGGTTGTAAATATGTTAATAAATACGTTTTATCAGCTACCAACCATAGTTTGTTTAAAGTATCCACGAACCAGAAACAGAATCACATCTGCCCTCTGAGAAAGATACTTCGGAAAAGCACGTTTCGTCCAGATGCACTTTCGGGACTCATCAGTACAGCATGAAAGTGCACCCTGCTGTATACGCGCGGAGACAAGTTGTTCGATTTCGTTTAAATATATGCAAAATTAGATGGAAATACGTACTGCAAGAATGATAGATGTGACTGACATCTAATCAAAATTAATTCTACATATATCATAGCCTGCTGTGGCTTGATTTATTCTACTCACGTTTTTTGGTTGTAAATATGTTAATAAATACGTTTTATCAGCTACCAACCATAGTTTGTTTAAAGTATCCACGAACCAGAAACAGAATCACATCTGCCCTCTGAGAAAGATACTTCGAAAAGCACGTTTCGTCCAGATGCACTTTCGGGACTCATCAGTACAGCATGAAAGTGCACCCTGCTGTATACGCGCGGAGACAAGTTGTTCGATTTCGTTTAAATATATGCAAAATTAGATGGAAATACGTACTGCAAGAATGATAGATGTGACTGACATCTAATCAAAATTAATTCTACATATATCATAGCCTGCTGTGGCTTGATTTATTCTACTCACGTTTTTTGGTTGTAAATATGTTAATAAATACGTTTTATCAGCTACCAACCATAGTTTGTTTAAAGTATCCACGAACCAGAAACAGAATCACATCTGCCCTCTGAGAAAGATACTTCGGAAAAGCACGTTTCGTCCAGATGCACTTTCGGGACTCATCAGTACAGCATGAAAGTGCACCCTGCTGTATACGCGCGGAGACAAGTTGTTCGATTTCGTTTAAATATATGCAAAATTAGATGGAAATACGTACTGCAAGAATGATAGATGTGACTGACATCTAATCAAAATTAATTCTACATATATCATAGCCTGCTGTGGCTTGATTTATTCTACTCACGTTATTATTATTTATATATATATATATATATATTCAGTGTGAAAAGGTGTTCTTGATCCTATTTTCTCGACCGTTAAATGTAATAATTTGATGCTGACTATCAGGTTTCGGCCAGGGATGAAGTAAAACAGAAGATGTTCAAACGCTATTCTACTTCTAGATTATTTATTACTCGATATTTCGCGATCATATCGACCGCATCATCAAGGAGAATGCAACTGCAAATGATAAAACATAGCACGTTAGACTACTAATGTGTACAAAAACTTAAGAAAACTTACAGAATCAAAAGTAGTTAGCCAAGAAAAGGAAAAACTGACTAATGAATTTTCCTGTTTAAAATCTCAATCCCTAGAAAACAACAATGTTCACTACGAAAGACAGTTAATAATACGTTTGATATTGGCAGCTGGCGCGATGACATTGAAGGTGTTCGATCGCGATCACGTGTACGGGAGGCGAAAATCATCAAATTACAAAACAGAATCAAAACAAACCATCAATTCGGTTGCGTAAAAATGAACTTAGGTCGATAGTACATTATAAAAACGTATGCAAAAATTCTTTACAAAGGTCGTCAAGCTTACTAACGTAAATTAAAAATTAAAAATATTTCCATAAATGTTGCTTAAACCGTCAGTGTCAGTTCTAAAATTGACCGTATCCCGAGTATTGCTAATATGATACATTTCCAAAAATAGACGTGTTTTATATGAACTATCACGATCCAATATCTGAACGTCTTCTAAACCAGGGAGGTGACCCGTATCCGCATGATGTACAGCCAAAGCGCATGATCTCTTCCTGATTTTGCAATCACTTTTATGTTGGGTGAGGCGTCTTCCCAACCATTGAGTGGTTTGACCGATGTAGCATTTTTGGCAATCCGCACAAGGTATCTTGTAAACGATGTTGCTATTAAGTAATGTCGGGGTTTTATCCTTTAGTTTGGAAAATATCTTTGCATTCGTTTCGGTGTTGTACTTTATTATTCTGATATTTGCACTTGTTGAACGTTTCAATAATGAAATAATTGAATTTGATAAACGGTATATCATGGGTATTTTGAAATAATTGGTATCAACATTTACAACGTGATCTATAGGGCCGTCAAAATTATTTGATCTGTATATGAGGTTTTGGAGGATATTCCTCGGATAGCCATTATTTAAGAAGATGTCAAACAATTTCTTAAGATTCTTTTGGAGAAAAACATCGTCGCTGATGTGACAAATTCTATTTTTCATTGCTTTGATAGAATTAAACTTGTATGTGTTAGGATGATCCGAAAAATAATTGATAAACCTACCCGATGACGTTGGTTTCAAATACCAGTCCAGAATGACATCATTCTCCAACGTTCTGATGACCTTCGTGTCCAAAAACGGAATGCTACGGTCGTCCTCCAACTCGACAGTAAATTGCAGGCGTTCATTAAACGCGTTGAACAAGTCCAGAGTCGTCTTCACCTTGTCTGAAGGAACCGAGGTGAGAATATCATCCACGTACTTATAAAAGAAAGGTACCTCAAACGGTAAGGACGGAAGTGTATGTTCGACCAGATAATCAAGGGTAACCAATGCAATTATGGGACTCAATGGAGATCCCATAGGGCAACCAAAAATTTGACTGTAAAATCGACCCTTGTAGGTGAAATACGTGTTTTTGAATATGAAAGATAATAAAGATCTGAAATTGCGCCTAGATAGATCCGTGTGACGCTCTATTTTATCCCATTTTTCTTCAACGATAGTATCAATGAACTCTAACGGTATGTTTGTGAACACTGAAATAACGTCCAGAGAAATCAAAATGTAATTGTCTGGTATCTTTTTCCCTGATAGAGTTAACAAAGAGAATGTGTCCTTCACATTGTAATCTGTATCTTGGGACAGAGCAGCCGTAAGTATATCGGAAACAAGCTTTGAAACATTGTAAGTCACGGAGCCAACAGTACTAACAATAGGACGAAGTGGTAAACCCTCTTTATGAAGTTTAGGGAGACAGTATAACTTTGGAAATGCAGCATTGGTGATTGTTAACCTATTGAAAAGAGATTCTGTTATCTGATTGCTTCGTTTTAGATCCCTAAGTAAAGTATTGAGTTTCAATTGTAAAGAATTTGTAGGATCTTTATTTAGTAATTTATAGGTTGAATTATCATCCAAAAGTACTCCAACTTTTCTATCATATTCAGAGTGGTCCATAGCCACCACGGCTCCCCCTTGTCGGCTCGTAACACAATCAACTCGGGATGGTTTTAAGATAATTCTTTGCTCTTATATATAACCTACTAAGAAAATTATGTTTCAAATTTCTACTGTAATGTGTGAAATTTGTAATCATGTTGACAATTTTAACCTTAGGCCATCTCTCAGATCCGATGTCACCTCACCCAATATTCTCTCCACATCAGCCACAAAATATCTGAGTTTTGAATCCAAGCGAGTAAGAGGAACCGCAAACTTTGGTCCCAAAGAGAGAAAGTTCATAATATCCCGCGGAATGACGGTTGAAGATACATTTCTGAACCAATTACTATTATCTGAGAACAATTTTATCCTACTGTCGCTAGTCTCGATTAGACCATTAAGCTTTCTAACGTTAGATGACCTAACTTTCTTAAATCTCCGATTAACGCTAAGATTAATTCTAGAACAAAATTCACCGTATACATGCTGTGGTAGTATTCGTGAAAGATTTGAACTGACGAGCTGAACCTCTCTTTCCATCCTGCCAAGACAACGACACGTCAACTTGATTTCCAGGAAAGGATCCTCTTTCGAGTCAAATCCAAAAATGCGGCAACCTCAGGTATCGACGAAGCAAGGGCAGAAAACATCAACAAATTCCTAACATTCTTCAAACTGCCGCTTATATGAGATGGCGTAACAGAGGATGATCTACACCGCAAAAGGAAAATTCTTCTGTTCCTCAAACTTGCGATCTTCATATTTAGATTTGCCCACTTTTTCATCATACGTGTTGTTGAGTCGCCGTAGTGGTGACTTATTTCTTGATAAAACCCATCATAAAATATTCAGTGTGAAAAGGTGTTCTTGATCCTATTTTCTCGACCGTTAAATGTAATAATTTGATGCTGACTATCAGGTTTCGGCCAGGGATGAAGTAAAACAGAAGATGTTCAAACGCTATTCTACTTCTAGATTATTTATTACTCGATATTTCGCGATCATATCGACCGCATCATCAAGGAGAATGCAACTGCAAATGATAAAACATAGCACGTTAGACTACTAATGTGTACAAAAACTTAAGAAAAACTTACAGAATCAAAAGTAGTTAGCCAAGAAAAGGAAAAACTGACTAATGAATTTTCCTGTTTAAAATCTCAATCCCTAGAAAACAACAATGTTCACTACGAAAGACAGTTAATAATACGTTTGATATTGGCAGCTGGCGCGATGACATTGAAGGTTATGGAAATATTTTTAATTTTTAATTTACGTTAGTAAGCTTGACGACCTTTGTAAAGAATTTTTGCATACGTTTTTATAATGTACTATCGACCTAAGTTCATTTTTACGCAACCGAATTGATGGTTTGTTTTGATTCTGTTTTGTAATTTGATGATTTTCGCCTCCCGTACACGTGATCGCGATCGAACACCTTCAATGTCATCGCGCCAGCTGCCAATATCAAACGTATTATTAACTGTCTTTCGTAGTGAACATTGTTGTTTTCTAGGATTGAGATTTTAAACAGGAAAATTCATTAGTCAGTTTTTCCTTTTCTTGGCTAACTACTTTTGATTCTGTAAGTTTTTCTTAAGTTTTTGTACACATTAGTAGTCTAACGTGCTATGTTTTATCATTTGCAGTTGCATTCTCCTTGATGATGCGGTCGATATGATCGCGAAATATCGAGTAATAAATAATCTAGAAGTAGAATAGCGTTTGAACATTTTCTGTTTTACTTCATCCCTGGCCGAAACCTGATAGTCAGCATCAAATTATTACATTTAACGGTCGAGAAAATAGGATCAAGAACACCTTTTCACACTGAATATTTTATGATGGGTTTTATCAAGAAATAAGTCACCACTACGGCGACTCAACAACACGTATGATGAAAAAGTGGGCAAATCTAAATATGAAGATCGCAAGTTTGAGGAACAGAAGAATTTTCCTTTGCGGTGTAGATCATCCTCTGTTACGCCATCTCATATAAGCGGCAGTTTGAAGAATGTTAGGAATTTGTTGATGTTTTCTGCCCTTGCTTCGTCGATACCTGAGGTTGCCGCATTTTTGGATTTGACTCGAAAGAGGATCCTTTCCTGGAAATCAAGTTGACGTGTCGTTGTCTTGGCAGGATGGAAAGAGAGGTTCAGCTCGTCAGTTCAAATCTTTCACGAATACTACCACAGCATGTATACGGTGAATTTTGTTCTAGAATTAATCTTAGCGTTAATCGGAGATTTAAGAAAGTTAGGTCATCTAACGTTAGAAAGCTTAATGGTCTAATCGAGACTAGCGACAGTAGGATAAAATTGTTCTCAGATAATAGTAAGTGGTTCAGAAATGTATCTTCAACCGTCATTCCGCGGGATATTATGAACTTTTCTCTTTGGGACCAAAGTTTGCGGTTCCTCTTACTCGCTTGGATTCAAAACTCAGATATTTTGTGGCTGATGTGGAGAGAATATTGGGTGAGGTGACATCGGATCTGAGAGATGGCCTAAGGTTAAAATTGTCAACATGATTACAAATTTCACACATTACAGTAGAAATTTGAAACATAATTTTCTTAGTAGGTTATATATAAGAGCAAAGAATTATCTTAAAACCATCCTGAGTTGATTGTGTTACGAGCCGACAAGGGGGAGCCGTGGTGGCTATGGACCACTCTGAATATGATAGAAAAGTTGGAGTACTTTTGGATGATAATTCAACCTATAAATTACTAAATAAAGATCCTACAAATTCTTTACAATTGAAACTCAATACTTTACTTAGGATCTAAAACGAAGCAATCAGATAACAGAATCTCTTTTCAATAGGTTAACAATCACCAATGCTGCATTTCCAAAGTTATACTGTCTCCTAAACTTCATAAAGAGGGTTTACCACTTCGTCCTATTGTTAGTACTGTTGGCTCCGTGACTTACAATGTTTCAAAGCTTGTTTCCGATATACTTACGGCTGCTCTGTACCAAGATACAGATTACAATGTGAAGGACACATTCTCTTTGTTAACTCTATCAGGGGAAAAAGATACCAGACAATTACATTTTGATTTCTCTGGACGTTATTTCAGTGTTCACAAACATACCGTTAGAGTTCATTGATACTATCGTTGAAGAAAAATGGGATAAAATAGAGCGTCACACGGATCTATCTAGGCGCAATTTCAGATCTTTATTATCTTTCATATTCAAAACACGTATTTCATCTACAAGGGTCGATTTTACAGTCAAATTTTTGGTTGCCCTATGGGATCTCCATTGAGTCCCATAATTGCATTGGTTACCCTTGATTATTTGGTCGAACATACACTTCCGTCCTTACCGTTTGAGGTACCTTTCTTTTATAAGTACGTGGATGATATTCTCACCTCGGTTCCTTCAGACAAGGTGAAGACGACTCTGGACTTGTTCAACGCGTTTAATGAACGCCTGCAATTTACTGTCGAGTTGGAGGACGACCGTAGCATTCCGTTTTTGGACACGAAGGTCATCAGAACGTTGGAGAATGATGTCATTCTGGACTGGTATTTGAAACCAACGTCATCGGGTAGGTTTATCAATTATTTTCGGATCATCCTAACACATACAAGTTTAATTCTATCAAAGCAATGAAAAATAGAATTTGTCACATCAGCGACGATGTTTTTCTCCAAAAGAATCTTAAGAAATTGTTTGACATCTTCTTAAATAATGGCTATCCGAGGAATATCCTCCAAAACCTCATATACAGATCAAATAATTTTGACGGCCCTATAGATCACGTTGTAAATGTTGATACCAATTATTTCAAAATACCCATGATATACCGTTTATCAAATTCAATTATTTCATTATTGAAACGTTCAACAAGTGCAAATATCAGAATAATAAAGTACAACACCGAAACGAATGCAAAGATATTTTCCAAACTAAAGGATAAAACCCCGACATTACTTAATAGCAACATCGTTTACAAGATACCTTGTGCGGATTGCCAAAAATGCTACATCGGTCAAACCACTCAATGGTTGGGAAGACGCCTCACCCAACATAAAAGTGATTGCAAAATCAGGAAGAGATCATGCGCTTTGGCTGTACATCATGCGGATACGGGTCACCTCCCTGGTTTAGAAGACGTTCAGATATTGGATCGTGATAGTTCATATAAAACACGTCTATTTTTGGAAATGTATCATATTAGCAATACTCGGGATACGGTCAATTTTAGAACTGACACTGACGGTTTAAGCAACATTTATGGAAATATTTTTAATTTTTAATTTACGTTAGTAAGCTTGACGACCTTTGTAAAGAATTTTTGCATACGTTTTTATAATGTACTATCGACCTAAGTTCATTTTTACGCAACCGAATTGATGGTTTGTTTTGATTCTGTTTTGTAATTTGAACGAAATAAATACTCTTAGGAATTCAACCAAATATGTGACAACTGGAATGTGTCCCTCTGGTGAGATTAAATGCAATCTTCGTTGAGGAAAATTTCAAAAACACGTTTCGTTCGAATGCACCTGCTGAACTCGTCAGTGCAACGGCAGGTACATTTTGTTGCATACGTGTTGTCAAAAAGATGTTATTTGAATACGTAGAAGAAAGTTGGAAATCTACTTACGTGAAGGAGATGTGAACGACATCTAAAAACACAATCACGTTTTGTTTTGAAAAGAGCCTCCTATGATATTAATGACGACTTAGATTCTCGGTTGATTTGATAAATACGAAATAAATACTCTTAGGAATTCAACCAAATATGTGACAACTGGAATGTGTCCCTCTGGTGAGATTAAATGCAATCTTCGTTGAGGGGAAAATTTCCAAAAACACGTTTCGTTCGAATGCACCTGCTGAACCCGTCAGTGAAACGGCAGGTACATTTTGTTGCACAACATTCCAGTTGTCACATATTTGGTTGAATTCCTAAGAGTATTTATTTCGTATTTATCAAATCAACCGAGAATCTAAGTCGTCATTAATATCATAGGAGGCTCTTTTCAAGACAAAACGTGATTGTGTTTTTAGATGTCGTTCACATCTCCTTCACGTAAGTAGATTTCCAACTTTCTTCTACGTATTCAAATAACATCTTTTTGACAACACGTATGCAACAAAATGTACCTGCCGTTGCACTGACGAGTTCAGCAGGTGCATTCGAACGAAACGTGTTTTTGAAATTTTCCTCAACGAAGATTGCATTTAATCTCACCAGAGGGACACATTCCAGTTGTCACATATTTGGTTGAATTCTAAGAGTATTTATTTCGTATTTATCAAATCAACCGAGAATCTAAGTCGTCATTAATATCATAGGAGGCTCTTTCAAAACAAAACGTGATTGTGTTTTTAGATGTCGTTCACATCTCCTTCACGTAAGTAGATTTCCAACTTTCTTCTACGTATTCAAAAACATCTTTTGACAACACGTATGCAACAAAATGTACCTGCCGTTGCACTGACGAGTTCAGCAGGTGCATTCGAACGAAACGTGTTTTTGAAATTTTCCTCAACGAAGATTGCATTTAATCTCACCAGAGGGACACATTCCAGTTGTCACATATTTGGTTGAATTCCTAAGAGTATTTATTTCGTATTTATCAAATCAACCGAGAATCTAAGTCGTCATTAATATCATAGGAGGCTCTTTTCAAAACAAAACGTGATTGTGTTTTTAGATGTCGTTCACATCTCCTTCACGTAAGTAGATTTCCAACTTTCTTCTACGTATTCAAATAACATCTTTTGACAACACGTATGCAACAAAATGTACCTGCCGTTGCACTGACGAGTTCAGCAGGTGCATTCGAACGAAACGTGTTTTTGGAAATTTTCCTCAACGAAGATTGCATTTAATCTCACCAGAGGACACATTCCAGTTGTCACATATTTGGTTGAATTCCTAAGAGTATTTATTTCGTATTTATCAAATCAACCGAGAATCTAAGTCGTCATTAATATCATAGGAGGCTCTTTTCAAAACAAAACGTGATTGTGTTTTTAGATGTCGTTCACATCTCCTTCACGTAAGTAGATTTCCAACTTTCTTCTACGTATTCAAATAACATCTTTTGACAACACGTATGCAACAAAATGTACCTGCCGTTGCACTGACGAGTTCAGCAGGTGCATTCGAACGAAACGTGTTTTGGAAATTTTCCCTCAACGAAGATTGCATTTAATCTCACCAGAGGACACATTCCAGTTGTCACATATTTGGTTGAATTCCTAAGAGTATTTATTTCGTATTTATCAAATCAACCGAGAATCTAAGTCGTCATTAATATCATAGGAGGCTCTTTTCAAAACAAAACGTGATTGTGTTTTTAGATGTCGTTCACATCTCCTTCACGTAAGTAGATTTCCAACTTTCTTCTACGTATTCAAATAACATCTTTTTGACAACACGTATGCAACAAAATGTACCTGCCGTTGCACTGACGAGTTCAGCAGGTGCATTCGAACGAAACGTGTTTTTGGAAATTTTCCCCTCAACGAAGATTGCATTTAATCTCACCAGAGGACACATTCCAGTTGTCACATATTTGGTTGAATTCCTAAGAGTATTTATTTCGTATTTATCAAATCAACCGAGAATCTAAGTCGTCATTAATATCATAGGAGGCTCTTTTCAAAACAAAACGTGATTGTGTTTTTAGATGTCGTTCACATCTCCTTCACGTAAGTAGATTTCCAACTTTCTTCTACGTATTCAAATAACATCTTTTTAACAACACGTATGCAACAAAATGTACCTGCCGTTGCACTGACGAGTTCAGCAGGTGCATTCGAACGAAACGTGTTTTTGGAAATTTTCCCCTCAACGAAGATTGCATTTAATCTCACCAGAGGGACACATTCCAGTTGTCACATATTTGGTTGAATTCCTAAGAGTATTTATTTCGTATTTATCAAATCAACCGAGAATCTAAGTCCTCATTATATATATAGATTTATATTGATTTATTATTTAGTTTAAATTTCACAATACAATAATATTTGAATATAATAATATATACTTATCATATATATCAAAGTTTAAATAGTTATTAATAACGTAAATTTTTAATGAAAAAAATTTTTTATCAATGTGCCTCTCCACCTTCTTTCCTTTTTAAAATATTTAATTCTTATTTTAATTTATTAAATTTTTATTTTTATATAAATATAATTTTTTTAATAAATTTATTTTTTAATTAATTTAAATTTAAAAGTAAATTTGATAAATTTAGTGGATTTATTCATCAAATTTGTGGATAGGATAAATAAAATTTGATAAATTTAGTGGATAAATTCATTAAATTTGTGGATAGGATAAATAAAATTTGATAAATTCAGTTGTTTTATTTATTAAATTTGTGAATAGAATAAATAAGATTTGATAAATTTGGTGGGTAAATTTATTAAATTTGTGGATAGAATAAATAAAATTTGATAAATTTAGTGGATTTATTCATCAAATTTGTGGATACGATAAATAAAATTTGATAAATTTAGTGGATAAATTCATTAAATTTGTGGATAGGATAAATAAAATTTGATAAATTCAGTTGTTTTATTTATTAAATTTGTGAATAGAATAAATAAGATTTGATAAATTTGGTGGGTAAATTTATTAAATTTGTGGATAGAATAAATAAAATTTGATAAATTTAGTAGATTTATTCATTAAATTTGTGGATAGGATAAATAAATTTAATAAATTTAGTGGATTTATTTATTAACTTTGTGGATAGGATAAATGAAATTAGATAAATTCAGTGGATTTATCCATAAATTTATTTATTTATTTTGATCGAATTTGAGGTTGGTAATTTGAGTAGTGATCGAATTTGAGGTTGAAAATTTGAGTAGTGATCGAATTTGAGGTCGGTAATTTGAGTAGCGATCGAATTTGAGATCGTTAATTTGAGTAGTGATTGAATTCGAAGTTGGTTATTTGAGTAGCGATCGAATTCGAGGTTGGTAATTTGAGTAGCGATCGAATTCGAGGTTGGTAATTTGTGTAGCGATTGAATTTGAGGTTGGTAATTTGAGTAGCGATTGAATTTGAGGTTGGTAATTTGAGTGGTAATCGAATTTGAGGTTGGTAATTTGAGTAGTGATCGAATTCGAGGTTGGTAATTTGAGTAGTGATCGAATTCGAGGATGGTAATTTGTGTAGCGATTGAATTTGAGGTTGGTAATTTGAGTAGTGATCGAATTTGAGGTTGGTAATTTGAGTAGTGATCGAATTTGAGGTCGGTAATTTGAGTAGCGATCGAATTTGAGGTCGGTAATTTGAGTAGTGATTGAATTCGAGGTTGGTAATTTGAGTAGTAATCGAATTCAAGGTTGGTAATTTGAGTAGTGATCGAATTTGAGGTCGATAATTTGAGTAGCGATCGAATTTGAGGTCGGTAATTTGAGTAGTGATTGAATTCGAGGTTGGTAATTTGAGTAGCGATCGAATTCGAGGTTAAAATTTGAGTAGCGATCGAATTCGAGGTTGGTAACTTGAGTAGTGATTGAATTCGAGGTCGGTAATTTAAGTAGCGATTGAATTCGAGGTCGGTAATTTGAATAGCAATCCAATTCGAGGTTGGTAACTTGAGTAGTGATTGAATTCGAGGTTTGTAATTTGAGTAGCGATTGAATTCGAGGTTGGTAATTTGAGTAGTGATTGAATTCGAGGTTGGTAATTTGAGTAGCGATTGCATTCGAGGTTGGTAATTTGAGTAGTGATCGAATTCGAGATCGGTAATTTGAAGAGCGATTGAATTCGAGGTGGGTAATTTGAGTAGTGATCGAATTTGAGGATGGTAATTTGAGTAGTGATTGAATTCGAGGTTGATAATTTGAGTAGCGATCGAATTTGAGGTCGGTAATTTGAGTAGCGATCGAATTCGAGGTTGGTAATTTGAGTAGTGATCGAATTCGAAGTCGGTAATTTGAGTAGCGATTGAATTCGAGGTTGGTAATTTGAGTAGCGATCGAATTCGAGGTTGGCAATTTGAGTAGTGATTGAATTCGAGGTTCGTAATTTGAGTAGCGATCGAATTCGAGGTTGTTAATTTGAGTAGTGATCGAATTCGAGATCGGTATTTCGAATAGCGATTGAATTCGAGGTTGGTAATTTGAATAGCGATCGAATTCGGGGTTGGTAATTTGAGTAGTGATCGAATTTGAGGTCGGTAATTTGAGTAGCGATTGAATTTGAGGTCGGTAGTTTGAGTAGCAATTGAATTTGAGGTCGGTAATTTGAGTAGTGATTGAATTCGAGGTCGGTAATTTGAGTAGTGACCGAATTCGAGGTTGGTAATTTGAGTAGCGATTGAATTCGAGGTTGGTAATTTGAGTAGTAATCGAATTTGAGGATGGTAATTTGAGTAGTGATTGAATTCGAGGTTGGTAATTTGAGTAGCGATCGAATTTGAGGTCGGTTATTTGAGTAGCGATCGAATTTGTGGTCGGTAATTTGAGTAGCGATCGAATTCGAGGTTGGTAATTTGAGTAGTGATTGAATTCGTGGATGGTAATTTGAGTCGTAATTGAATTCGAGGTTGGTAATTTGAGTAGTGATCGAATTTGAGGTCGGTAATTTGAGTAGCGATCGAATTTGAGGTCGTTTATTTGAGTAGTGATTGAATTCGAGGTTGGTAATTTGAGTAGCGATCGAATTAGAGGTTGGCATTTGAGTAGTGATTGAATTCGAGGTCGGTAATTTCAGTAGCGATTGGATTCGAGGTCGGTAATTTGAGTAGCAATCGAATTCGAGGTTGGTAATTTGAGTAGTGATTGAATTCGAGGTTGGTAATTTGTGTAGCAATGAAATTCGAGGTTGGTAATTCGAGTAGTGATTGAATTCGAGGTTGGTAATTTGAGTAGCGATTGAATTCGAGGTTGGTAATTTGAGTAGTGATCGAATTCGAGGTCGGCAATTTGAGTAGCGATTGAATTCGAGTTTGGTAATTTGAGAAGTGATCGAATTTGAGGTTGGTTATTTGAGTAGTGATTGAATTCGGGGTTGGTAATTTGAGTAGTGATCGAATTTGACGTCGGTAATTTGAGTAGCGATCGAATTTGAGGTCGGTTATTTGAGTAGTGATTGAATTCGAGGTTGGTAATTTGAGTAGTGATCGAATTTGAGGTTGGTTATTTGGGTAGCGATCGAATTCGAGGTTGGTAGTTTGAGTAGTGATCGAATTCGAGGTCGGTAATTTGAGTAGCGATTGAATTCGAGGTTGGTAATTTGAGTAGCGATCGAATTTGAGATCGTTAATTTGAGTAGTGATTGAATTCGAAGTTGGTTATTTGAGTAGCGATCGAATTCGAGGTTGGTAATTTGAGTAGCGATCGAATTCGAGGTTTGTAATTTGTGTAGCGATTGAATTTGAGGTTGGTAATTTGAGTAGCGATTGAATTTGAGGTTGGTAATTTGAGTGGTAATCGAATTTGAGGTTGGTAATTTGAGTAGTGATCGAATTCGAGGTTGGTAATTTGAGTAGTGATCGAATTCGAGGTTGGTAATTTGTGTAGCGATTGAATTTGAGGTTGGTAATTTGAGTAGTGATCGAATTTGAGGTTGGTAATTTGAGTAGTGATCGAATTTGAGGTCGGTAATTTGAGTAGCGATCGAATTTGAGGTCGGTAATTTGAGTAGTGATTGAATTCGAGGTTGGTAATTTGAGTAGTAATCGAATTCGAGGTTGGTAATTTGAGTAGTGATCGAATTTGAGGTCGATAATTTGAGTAGCGATCGAATTTGAGGTCGGTAATTTGAGTAGTGATTGAATTCGATGTTGGTAATTTGAGTAGCGATCGAATTCGAGGTTAAAATTTGAGTAGCGATCGAATTCGAGGTTGGTAACTTGAGTAGTGATTGAATTCGAGGTCGGTAATTTAAGTAGCGATTGAATTCGAGGTCGGTAATTTGAGTAGCAATCCAATTCGAGGTTGGTAACTTGAGTAGTGATTGAATTCGAGGTTTGTAATTTGAGTAGCGATTGAATTCGAGGTTGGTAATTTGAGTAGTGATTGAATTCGAGGTTGGTAATTTGAGTAGCGATTGCATTCGAGGTTGGTAATTTGAGTAGTGATCGAATTCGAGATCGGTAATTTGAAGGGCGATTGAATTCGAGGTGGGTAATTTGAGTAGTGATCGAATTTGAGGATGGTAATTTGAGTAGTGATTGAATTCGAGGTTGATAATTTGAGTAGCGATCGAATTTGAGGTCGGTTATTTGAGTAGCGATCGAATTTGAGGTCGATAATTTGAGTAGTGATTGAATTCGAGGTTGGTAATTTGAGTAGTGAGCGAATTTGAGGTTGGTAATTTGAGTAGCGATCGAATTCGAGGTTGGTAATTTGAGTAGTGATCGAATTCGAGGTCGGTAATTTGAGTAGCGGTTGAATACGAGGTTGGTAATTTGAGTAGCGATCGAATTCGAGGTTGGCAATTTGAGTAGTGATTGAATTCGAGGTTCGTAATTTGAGTAGCGATCGAATTCGAGGTTGTTAATTTGAGTAGAGATCGAATCCGAGATCGGTATTTCGAGTAGCGATTGAATTCGAGGTTGGTAATTTGAATAGCGATCGAATTCGGGGTTGGTAATTTGAGTAGTGATAGAATTTGAGGTCGATAATTTGAGTAGCGATTGAATTTGAGGTCGCTAGTTTGAGTAGCAATTGAATTTGAGGTCGGTAATTTGAGTAGTGATTGAATTCGAGGTCGGTAATTTGAGTAGTGACCGAATTCGAGGTTGGTAATTTGAGTAGCGATTGAATTCGAGGTTGGTAATTTGAGTAGTAATCGAATTTGAGGATGGTAATTTGAGTAGTGATTGAATTCGAGGTTGGTAATTTGAGTAGCGATCGAATTTGAGGTCGGTTATTTGAGTAGCGATCGAATTTGTGGTCGGTAATTTGAGTAGTGATTGAATTCGAGGTTGGTAATTTGAGGATTGATCGAATTTGAGGTTGGTAATTTGAGTAGCGATCGAATTCGAGGTTGGTAATTTGAGTAGTGATTGAATTCGTGGATGGTAATTTGAGTCGTAATCGAATTCGAGGTTGGTAATTTGAGTAGTGATCGAATTTGAGGTCAGTAATTTGAGTAGCGATCGAATTTGAGGTCGTTTATTTGAGTAGTGATTGAATTCGAGGTTGGTAATTTGAGTAGCGATCGAATTAGAGGTTGGCATTTGAGTAGTGATTGAATTCGAGGTCGGTAATTTCAGTAGCGATTGGATTCGAGGTCGGTAATTTGAGTAGCAATCGAATTCGAGGTTGGTAATTTGAGTAGTGATTGAATTCGAGGTTGGTAATTTGTGTAGCAATGAAATTCGAGGTTGGTAATTCGAGTAGTGATTGAATTCGAGGTTGGTAATTTGAGTAGCGATTGAATTCGAGGTTGGTAATTTGAGTAGTGATCGAATTCGAGGTCGGTAATTTGAGTAGCGATTGAATTCGAGTTTGGTAATTTGAGAAGTGATCGAATTTGAGGTTGGTAATTTGAGTAGTGATTGAATTCGGGATTGGTAATTTGAGTAGTGATCGAATTTGACGTCGGTAATTTGAGTAGCGATCGACTTTGAGGTTGGTAGTTTGAGTAGTGATCGAATTCGAGGTCGGTAATTTGAGTAGCGATTGAATTCGAGGTTGGTAATTTGAGTAGCGATCGAATTCGAGGTTGGTAATTTGAGGAGTGATTGAATTCGAGGTTGGTAATTTGAGTAGCGATCGAATTCGAGGTTAGTAATTTGAGTAGTGATCGAATTCGAGGTCGGTAATTTGAGTAGCGATTGAATTCGTGGTTGGTAATTTGAGTAGCGATCGAATTCGAGGTTGGTAATTTGAGTAGTGATCGAATTTGAGGTCGGTAATTTGAGTACCGATTGAATTCGAGGTTGGTAATTTGAGTAGCGATCGAATTCGAGGTTGGTAATTTGAGTAGTGATTGAATTCGAGGTCGGTAATTTGAGTAGCAATCGAATTCGAGTTTGGTAATTTGAGTAGTGATTGACTTCGAGGTTGGTAATTTGAGTAGCGATTGAATTTGAGGTCGGTAATTTGAGTACCAATCGAATTTGAGGTCGGTAATTTGAGTAGTGATTGAATTCGAGGTCGATAATTTGAGTAGTGATCGAATTCGAGATTGGTAATTTGAGTAGCGATCGAATTCGAGGTTGGTAATTTGAGTAGCGATCGAATTCGAGGTTGGTAATTTGTGTAGCGATTGAATTTGAGGTTGGTAATTTGAGTAGCGATTGAATTTGAGGTTGGTAATTTGAGTAGTGATCGAATTTGAGGTTGGTAAGTAGATGATACTAGGCCGGTTCTAGCTCACTTCGAGCAAAACGTTTTGCGCATGCGCCGTTTTTTGGTGGAGGTGCCATTCAAATATGTCACTGTATTACCGACTTAGATAAAGGTTCTTAGTTTAGGTACTCACCGCTAGATGGCGAGGGTACTTACCGGTAGATGGCGCTGCAATTTTGGTGAATAAGCGGAAAAAATTTTTTTTTCGCCTCGGGAATCGAACTCGCGATCGATTCGTGCGAATCCTAGTAGGTAGACCGCTAGACCAAGGGGGCTGACCGAAGGTTGATATAAAGTTGTGGGATAAGAATCGTTGATGACATCATCATCTCTTATCATTTATGCTATCATTATCGCTTGTGCCCCCCGTAATCGTTATCGATTACGATTAATTTGTCTTAATAACGACTTGATTACGATTATTGACTAATTTTTGTTAATGAAGTGATGATTGCGGGTAATATAAAAGTCGTCGCAAATTATCAACTGATAGATAATTCGTTCTGTTTACTTGATTACGATTATTGACGAATTTTTGTTAATGAAGTGATGATTACGTGTAATATAAAAGTCGTCGCAAATTATCAACTAATAGATAATTCATAACGGTGGTTGTTCTGTTGCGGTTCTGTTTCTAAAAAACGGTGAGTTATTTCCTATTAGCATCGTATTGTAATACCTGTGCTTTTATAGATGAAAAAAATGAATCTTTCAGAGTTGAATATGGATTGCGAAAACTTTACAGCAATCAAGAAAAACAGTTGTCGAAAGAATGATTACATGGAAAAGCCCATCAGATGCTTGTCAGATTTTAGCTTTGATGAGGTTGCACCCATAATAGGAGCACAAGTCGTTGAAATTGTAAATGATGAATACATTCTGTTGGAACTATATAATTACGTTGTGTTATTGTCAACATGGCTTACACAATCATTAAAGGATAAAATCGATCTCATCGGTGATGGAAAACATTGTATAAAAGAAGTGAAGCTCATCATCATCAAATAAATCTTTGGGGATTGACTTATTAATTGATATCTTGAAATGAAAAAAATTGTTAACGTGAATAAACATTTTATTTGCCATACATATTTAATTTATCATGCGACCCCCCACCAATATTATTCTTACAAAGTTAAGAGAAAAAATAAAACGCTCTAATCATCTTCATCAGTCTCATCTCCATACGTAATAAGTTTTTTTGAAATGATTAACGTTAACAATTCTTTCAAACTATCTAAAACATCATCTGATTGACATGATATATCGAATGTTGTTTCTAAACTATATGGATGTGATCCTAAAGTTTTTCCTAGAAACTCATTGAATTCGTAAACCATATCACCTTTGAAAAAATAAAGAATTCCATCTGTGTATCTGAATGCATGATCAACATTTGATGGTATTCCAGGGAAAATTTCATAAAAATATTTTATTTTTTTCATAGAATATCGTTCTTCATCAACTTCCATAACATAAGTATTATTAAAGAGAATAAACGTTTTGACGGTATAAGATTGAAAAGCAGCATTTATTTTTGTTCCCTTAGAAATACCACCCAACGTTTCCATGCTTTTAAGATATAGCACTCTGAAATTTTGTGGATCTATAGCGTGATAGAAATTATCGTAAATGAATATAACGTGATCGTTAGAAGATTTTTGATACATAAACCCATCTTTTTTGAATGAAGGAATTGACATTCGCATGAAAGTCTTCACATCTACTGTAGATGGAGGTGATTTCATCTTAGATTTTTCTAAAGGTATAATCCACACCCATCGTTTATAAAAGATATAATAATGTTTGTTAAGAATGAATATCTTATGAAATTTCTGCTTGATTGCACATAGTTCGGGAACAGTAGGAGGTTTCTTTGTTTAAGCAATTACCGTAGGGGGCACCTTTCGGACTCTGACTGCTAAACGGTCAAACGAAATACACCGTTCGTACTTGAACTTTTCGGCATATTTCCGAAATGCACCTTCCGGACTCTGACTGCTAAACGGTCGACCGAAATACACCGTTCGTACTTGAACTTTTCGGCATATTTTCGAAATGCTTCCGGACTCTGACTGCTAAACGGTCGAACGGAATACACTGTTCGTACTTGAACTTTTCGGCATATTTCCGAAATGCACCTTTCGGACTCTGACTGCTAAACGGTCGAACGAAATACACCGTTCTTACTTGAACTTTTCGGCATATTTCCGAAATGCACCTTTCGGACTCTGATTGATGAACGGTCGAACGAAATACACCGTTCGTACTTGAACTTTTCGGCATATTTCCGAAATGCACCTTTCGGACTCTGACTGCTAAACCGTCGAACGAAATACACCGTTCGTACTTGAACTTTTCTGCATATTTCCGAAATGCAACTTTCGGACTCTGACTGCTGAGCGGTCGAACGAAATACACCGTTCGTACTTGAACTTTTCGGCATATTTCCGAAATGCACCTTTCGGACTCTGACTGCTAAACGGTCGAACGAAATACACCGTTCGGACTTGAACTTTTCGTCATATTTCCGAAATGCACCTTTCGGACTCTGACTGCTAAACGATCGAACGAAATACACCGTTCGTACTTGAACTTTTCGGCATATTTCCGAAATGCACCCTTCGGACTCTGACTGCTAAACGGTCGAACGAAATACACCGTTCGGACTTGAACTTTTCGTCATATTTCCGAAATGCAACTTTCAGACTCTGACTGCTAAACGGTCGAACGAAATACACCGTTCGTACTTGAACTTTTCAGCATATTTCCGAAATGCACCTTCCGGGCCCTGACTGCTAAACGGTCGAACGAAATACACCGTTCGTACTTGAACTTTTCGGCATATTTCCGAAATGCACCTTTCGGACTCTGACTGCTAAAGGGTCGAACGAAATACACCGCTCGTACTTGAAATTTCCGGCATATTTCCGAAATGCACCTTTCGGACTCTGACTGCTAAACGGTCGAACGAAATACACCGTTCGTACTTGAACTTTTCGGCATATTTCCGAAACGGACCTTTCGGGCTCTAACTATCGAACTGTCGCCCGAAATACACCGTTCGGACTTGAGCTTTTCGGCATATTTCCGAAATGCACCTTTCGGAGTCTGACTGCTAAACGGTCGAACGAAATACACCGTTCGTACTTGAACTTTTCGGCATATTTCCGAAATGCACCTTTCGGACTCTGACTGCTAAATGGTCGAACGGAATACACCATTCGTATTTGAACTTTTCAGCATATTTCCGAAATGCACCTTCCGGACTCTGACTTCTAAACGGTCGAACGAAATACACCGTTCGTACTTGAACTTTTCGGCATATTTCCGAAATGCACCTTTCGGACTCTGACTGCTAAACGGTCGAACGAAATACACCGTTCGTACTTAAAATTTTCGGCATATTTCCGAAATGCACCTTTCGGACTCTGACTGCTAAACGGTCGAACGAAATACACCGTTCGTACTTGAACTTTTCGGCATATTTCCGAAACGGACCTTTCGGGCTCTAACTATCGAACTGTCGCCCGAAATACACCGTTCGGACTTGAGCTTTTCGGCATATTTCCGAAATGCACCTTTCGGAGTCTGACTGCTAAACGGTCGAACGAAATACACCGTTCGTACTTGAACTTTTCGGCATATTTCCGAAATGCACCTTTCGGACACTGACCGCTAAACGGTCGAACGAAATACACCGTTCGTACTTGAACTTTTCGGCATATTTCCGAAATGTACCTTTCGGACTCTGACTGCTAAACGGTCGAACGAAATACACCGTTCCTACTTGAACTTCTCGGCATATTTCGGAAATGCACCTTCCGGACTCTGATTGCTGAACGGTCGAACGAAATACACCGTTCGTACTTGAACTTTTCGGCATATTTCCGAAATGCACCTTTCGGACACTGACCGCTAAACGGTCGAACGAAATACACCGTTCGTACTTGAACTTTTCGGCATATTTCCGAAATGTACCTTTCGGACTCTGACTGCTAAACGGTCGAACGAAATACACCGTTCCTACTTGAACTTCTCGGCATATTTCGGAAATGCACCTTCCGGACTCTGATTGCTGAACGGTCGAACGAAATACACCGTTCCTACTTGAACTTCTCGGCATATTTCGGAAATGCACCTTCCGGACTCTGATTGCTGAACGGTCGAACGAAATACACCGTTCGTGCTTGAACTTTTCGGCATATTCTCGAAATGCACCTCTCGGACTCTGACTGCTAAACGGTCGAACGGAATACACCGTTCGTACTTGAACTTTTCGGCATATTTCCGAAATGCACCTTTCGGACTCTGACTGCTAAACGGTCGAACGAAATACACCGTTCGTACTTGAAATTTTCGGCATATTTCCGAAATGCACCTTTCGGACTCTGACTGCTAAACGGTCGAACGAAATACACCGTTCGTACTTGAACTTTTCGGCATATTTCCGAAACGGACCTTTCGGGCTCTAACTATCGAACTGTCGCCCTCTATTCGAAACTATGGTTCTCAGTTGACTATAATATGCAAAATAGGTTTCTAATTTACTTATCGCTTCCCTGCTTGTTGTTGACTTGCATGGATATAATTTTATGAACTTAGTTTAACCGTCAATCACTACTAATATATAGTTTTTGTTACGCACCCGATTATCCGCGATGGTTACGTGATCAATATGAATTGTTTCGAAAGGTTTGTTGACTTTGGGGATACTCTTGATTAATCCTTCGCTCTTTCCATACTTTGGATTGAACGCGATACATGTTGAACAGTTTTTCGTATGTTTCACAATTTTTTCTCGAATATTTGGGAACCAATTAGACTTTGACAAAATTTCAAAAACTTTTTCTGTACCCATGTGTCCCATTTCGTCATGATATTTGTATAAAACCGCGTGTTCCATTTCGACTGGCACATAAAACAACAATCTGTCACTACTTTTACGATATACTACACCGTTTCGCATTTCAAACGTTTTACTTCCTTCTTTCTCTAAATTGTTTCTAAGAGATACAATTTTCTCATCGAGGTTTTGCGATGTTATTAAATTTTTCTCAAATGAATTACTATCAACAACTGCGATAAAATTACATCGACTTAGAACATTTCCCGATTTTTCCAATTCCGTATCTTTAAAACCAGAAAAGTCGAGAATTTTCTGTCTGTTATCAGCGATATGTGAAATGTCTAATCCGAGTGTTTCGAAAGTATCGCGGCCCAAAACGATTGATGCACTCATCGTGTCATCCGGAACCACAAATATTTCGAATTTCCATTTAAAACCATTCAAACAACAAATTACCTTAATTTTCCCGAAAATTTTCAGTTTCCACTCATTAACACCATGATAGTCCTGAGTTGATGACGCTACTTTCTGTACAAGACCTGCATTTATAAATTTACTTTCTACAAAACCAATTGGGCTAACACAATCTAAAAGGGCAATTAGTTTAAGATCAAATGTATTATCTTCGTCTTGGAAAATAAGTTTTACTGCAGGGTGAAAATGATCGTGACTTTCTCCCGTACTTTCGATGTTGGCAATTTCGGACTTTTCTACCTGTCTCTTCTTTGGGGCTTCAGGACAATTCTGAATTTTATGTGCCATAGAGTGGCAATGAAAACAAGAATCTTTGAAACTTTGTTGCTCTTCACACTGAAATGAAAGGTGGCCAGTTTTTCCGCAAATATAACAATGTTTTTGCATCACATTGGATCCGTTCATATTTTCGTTCCCCTCCTTAAGGTTATATTTATTTTTCTGAAGGGCCTTACCGTCTTCTTCATCGGAAGTATTGGTTTTATTGATATTGTTCACCAAAAATTTTTCTTTCAATTTCCCCGTTCTACTCTTTGAAGATATTCTCTCAAACGCGTTAGAAAGTTCCGCTTTCGATTTGAACCGTTGCATGCGAGCTAGATCACGTAAAGAATCATCCGGAATGCCCTCAATTATATGTTCAATAAGATCTTCTTTTCGTGAACATATTCGTTAAACGATTCATTTGTTTGCCATACTCGATTTTCAAAAATTTTTTACTTGTTTGGTAAAAAAACATTTTTCGGATTCCGTTGATTAATTCGTCAACACCAAGAACAGAAATTTCTGGCTTTGAATGAAACCATGTTAACACTTTTCCTTTAAATTTACCTATGACAATAATACGTAAAACGTTATCATCTAGATTGTAAGTGTCGCATATTAAATTTATTTGTGGGGCCCAGCTTTCGAACGCTTCACCTTTTCCGACAAATTCACCTAGCAACTCCGCGACTGAATGAATCGAAATTCGCGTTTCATAACTTATCTTTGACATATCACCCGCTGCTACCTGGTACTGCATCTGTGCTTTCGTTATCGGTGGCGGTGTCGGAGTCGACTTCTGCGTCGTTGACGCTGCCGTTCCCGCGATAGCTGCCGATGGTAACATAACATCCGTCTGATTCGCCAATTGAAAGGGTGCCGCTTCCGCGTTGAGGGGCGCTGATAATCGTGACATTTGCAAGGTCAGCAATTCTAACGTACTCTGCATGGATATCATCTGCCGTCTCATCATCTCCATTTCATTCGAATTTTTGGTCGGTTCGATTTTATCAGTCGGTTTCGAAAAATCAGCTTCCACGTCCTCCGTTGTAGTATCGAGAATACTGGTATCGGGTAGCTCTTTATCTATCTCTTTCTCCAATGCTTTTCCCAATCTTTTCACAAGAATCGGCTTCTTACCTCTAGTATCCAAACCTCTGGTTTGCAATTCTTCTCGTAATTCCGTCATCTTCAACTTGCCTAGATCGGTAGTCGAACTCATATTGTTATTTCTTCTATAGCGCTTCTCGATTACCGCATACACACAGATAGCAGACGCACCACGCACCACGCACGTGGTCGCGTTGTCAGACACTAAGATTCACAAAGAAAAAAAAGTCCGAAAAAAGACACAATTGACATTAATTGCTCTTATCCCACTTCTGAGCTGTTGCAGGGCGTTTTTACAATAATAGTCGATACTTAATATTAGCAATTCCACTTTATTGTTCTACAATTACCAACGCGACCGATATCTCTCGTTGCTGCTCACCATCTATCCAATTCCTCCTTGCGCATGCCCGATCTGTACAGTGCATGCGATCTACCATGTATGTATGTGGAACAACTTGCTACACTTCAGAAAATATTTCTTATTTCGAAGCATCTAAACTAACTCCACGTTTATATGCAACAAGTCAGTCCTCTAACAATTATGAAAACCCTGTTAAGTCACCAAAGTCCTACCCCCAACTGAAAAATAAATCTATGAATTCTGAAGAACCCCACATAAGAGAAGTTAAAAACAGGAAACAATGTCTACATACCCACTAACTATGGCTCTCTTATATGTCGGGTGGTGTGATGAACAATAGTTAATCATCCTTCGCGAGGCTGTGCTTTTCCTATATAGTTTGGTAACGAGTTCTCGGTTACTTCTGATTATCGTCATATCTAAGAAATCTATAGAGTTATCCCTCTCTGTTTCCAACGTGAACTGTAACCTACTGTGGTATCTATTGAAGATTTCAAGAATTGTTCACATGTTATACTCTGTTGTGATAAGTAATTTGTCGTCGACGTACATTTTATATAGTGTAATCGGTGGACAACGTGACAATATGGTTTCCTCAAGATCTTCCATGGTTATCTGTGCTATTGAACTCGATAGTGGGTTTCCCATTGCAAGCTCGTTTATTTGTTGGAAAAAACGGTCTTCAAATTTGAAATAATTCGTGCTGAGAATGTACATTGTCGTTTCTGCGTATTCTACCAACGGTAACGTGGTGAAGTCTTTCAATCTATGCCAATCTTATTGGATAAGGGCGGTATTATTTCATTTGGTATGTTTGTATATAGAGATGTGACGTCGAGTGAGTACAATATGTCATCGGGCTGTAAAATAATATCATTGAGTGTTAGTTTCAAGTCGTATGAGTTCTTTACGAAGTAAGGATTTCTCCCGATCACATGTTTCAGTGGCTCTGCTATAAAGTGTGAGATGTCGTATAGTGGATATGACGACATGACGACACTATTGGGCGTATTGGAGTAATATAACTACGTAGATTCCAACCTTGAATCAGTTTGTTGCCCTCGTTTTTTTTAAATGTAGTGAGGGAACTGTCCTTGTGGACAATATAAATCGACAAGGTTAATTAACCTCACATTTATCTGGCACAGCTCTTAGAAAGCGCTATCCGGAAACTTGATAAAAGAACACAAGACAATATTCGAAGCAGATTAACCCAGACGCTCTCATCCCATATTAACAAGACCAGAAACCAACATATACCTAGACAAGACAGACTAATTGAAAACAATATGAGACGGACAAAGAACTTCCTTGAAGCCCATCCTCATATCACCGTTTTGAAACCGGACAGAAGCAACATCACAATCATCATAGACACTGAAATATACAGACAAAAAATGTCACACCACCTAGATGATGCCCATACTTACAAGAACATTAAAAGATACCTCACAACAACGCTGGAGAAGGAGGGCAACAAACTGATTCAAGGTTGGACCCTACGTAGTTATATTACACCCGAAACATCGAAAGAACCACAAGTTCATAACAGCATTTGTCCAAGAATTTATGGAATTTTGAAACTACATAAAGATGGCTCCAATACGCCCAATAGTGTCGTCATGTCAATATCCACTATACAACATTTCACAGTTCATAGCAGAGACACTAAAACACGTGATCGGGAGAAATCTTTACTTCGTAAAGAACTCATACGACTTGAAACTACCACTCAATGATATGTTAACTCGGGACTTTTGAGGTTTTTCTGATTTCAGAGTACCCTTATTGTGACCTCCCGAAGTTGGAGTGGGCGGTGAAGAATCTTGTGATGGTGGGGGTGGAAGAACTTGAACTACTCGTTCTACTTAGTGTTGCAGAGTTGTCCTTTTGGAAATTGCTGAGCCGCTCGGACAATTTCTGGGACAGATCTGAACTTGCATTCCTCTCCATCGCGCAACCTTGGTAATCCTCATTTCCACTATCCTCCATTGATTGGAACATGCGTTTGTGACCCCTCTTGATTTCATCGATGAGCTTGCTATGTTGACTCTGTAAATCGTGGCCAGCATGCTGCACCACCTTCTCTCGTTGTAGTTGTTCATCGATGGACGGCTTGCTCTCAACTCTCTTCCTCTCGTCTCATTTTTGTATCTCTTGAAAAATAGCACTGGATAGACTACAAGAAGCCAAGCTGTTGCTGCTACCGGCTTCAAAAAAACAAAAACTAGAGGAACTCGCCAGACCGTTTTCAGAAAAGTTGGAGACTTCGATAGCGTTTCTATGTACATCAACAAGTACTGTTTCCGTTTTTAGGATATCGTTGATTTGATCGCTCATCCTCTTGAATGATTCATAATTATTTTTTATCTCCTGACAGTCGTCGCTACCATTATTGCTTATAATAGTACCGTTCTCTGACAGGTTATGATCGTAGGCTTGAAGAATGGTTTATCGTAATCTTCTGGTTCCTCCCACTCAATGTTGTTTCATTGTGAGGTACATTTAAGACGATCCAGATGGTCCTCCAAATCCAGATTGTCCTCTTTAACAACCGAAAGTCGTTTGGAGTCAGACCAGGATGGGCTTTGATCGCCGATTACTGAACTGGAAGAGCTGTTGTAACCAATCGACTCTCCGGGAACATTTCGGATGCGGCATGCTTTCTTACGACGAGATCCAGTTGTCGAAACATTTTCATGAGGAAGGTTGGAAGTTATATCGCTGAAATATACGTTATTGTACCACAATATTTGTTCGCCCAGTCTCAAACCGGCTTCTTTCGCAATTCCGTCGTTTTTTGTAAATAGCACGAATATTCTCGGCTTTCAGTCCGGTCCCTTGCAGATACCACAACCCAACTTCGATCTTGGTGAAACCATAATACTGATTCTGACGTCCAGTACCTTTTCACCGAGAAAAGGAGACAGTCGCATTGAATGATTGTCGTTGATAATCTGCCAACTTAGGGAGTCTGTTCTCTTTTCTTCAAAGAGAATCATCGTACTGTTCGTAATCGTAATCTTCTGGTTCCTCCCAATCAATGTTGTTACATTGTGAGGTACATTTAAGACGCTCCAAACGGTCCTCCAGATCCAGATTCTCCTCTATAACAATCGAAAGTCCTTTGGAGTCAGACTAGGAAGGGCTTTCATGGCCGGTAAATTTGGGAGCGTTGACTGTTAAGGGTGCCATGCTAGGCGTGAAATATTCGGCGAAATCGTAAATTTTTGGGATTTTGAATTTTTTTCTCAAAATCTATGAACACCACGATTTAGATATTCCTACCAAAAATACTTCAATCAAGATTTTCATTTAATATAGAGAAGTTTAGTGTCGCGGTCTGCAACAGCACCATTCTTTTTCGTTTTTCTTTGATCAAATCTCGAAATTCTTGCCAAGTTTCCATTCGTTTACTCATTCTACCTAAAGAATACATTTTTTGATACATTTTTGCCGAATTTAGAACCCGTTGCTCTTTTTGAGTATATTTCGGGAAACAATTCTCCGATTGCGATGGAATAAAGAATCAGACCTGGAGACAGTTACTGTCCATCTTTTCCTAAAATTTCGTCGTTTCAGGTAGCGCCGTTCAGCCTGTAGCGTGAAGAGAACATTTTGCCGCACACACATACACACACACACACATACATACATACGCACATACAATCTCGATCGCTGAACGACGGCAAGGTATAACGCTTTATGCCCACTCACTTTTGTGAGTCGGGCAAGCGTAAACAACAACGTGTTAAAATAACCAATTGGTTAAATTTTGACATCGATGTTGAAATTTGACATCGTTGCTTAAATCTCCGTAAATTTCATGTTGACTTCCTTCTCTCCTTTATACCAGTCCTTCTTTGTTCATTCTCAGGAAAAATTCAATCATAAACTCTAAAGCAACGCACAAAGTGGCAGTCCAACAAAAAAACACCACTTGGGAGTCCATTGCCATAAAATATAACGCTCAAACAAACGAACCTCAAACCCCTATTCTTCTCAAACAGCTGTACAATAATGCAAAAAAGTCGGCAAGGAAAGAGGTTGCGAGAGAAAGTGTGAGTTATATATAAAAAGTATTTTTTTATTTTCATTGATTATTTCTAGAGAGAACAATACTCGGATAGAATAACTACAGGAGCCCAAAAGGGCTGGAATTGTGAGTTGCATTTACATAGATAATCCATCTTTTAATTCATCACCCAAAATACAATAATTCTACATTCATGTAGGCAGACATGAATAGAACTGAAGGTGGTCCATTTGTGCAAACTAGCACGTCAAAAGAGGATAGACTGGTCGTAGCACTGCTTGGTGATAATGTTAGACCACAACAAAATATGTATGATGATGGTAATATATATTTTGGGAATCATTGCTATGGCACTTGTTCAGATGTACCATGTGTTCCTGCGGGTTTCGCGCTCCACGCACCTCCGGTGGCAGGTGCGTGGTGCGACAGGAACGCGGCATTGTAGTTTGGGATTTTGTTGTATTCAGTTGGGTGAGTAAATACCTACGAACTTATCATTTCGTTTCATTTTGGTTTTGCATTGGTAAAAAATACCATAATATATCCGGAACTTCTTTTCGTTAGTAGTTGCTCCAGTTCAATACCCTGACCGGTTAGGGTTACCTATTGTTTTCGTTCATTTACTACCCACCACAGGGTGAACTGTCAACATTTTTTGGTGGCAGAGCGTGGTTTAATAGTTTTCGTTTGATTAATTTTTCGACGGAGTTTTCGGATATTGCTCGGTTTGTTTTCGTTTTAGTTGATTTCGATCGAATATCGCCTTTCGATTCGTTTCTTTCGTGTTGATTTCTTCCTACCGTGGATTTATGCACGGCATCGGTTGCATATTATCTTCAAGCGGTGTTTGTTCTGCGTGATTTCGTCGCGTCACCAGTTTATTATCTTCGGGCGGTCGATTGTCGTGAGTTATGTGAATAAATATAAATACCCTTTATTAATAATCCTACCTTTTAAGATAAGAATATCGGTATTTCATATTATCCATTCACAGATCCAAAAATATCCATTAGGAATTAAAAACAACTTCTATTGTTAAAATAGTATATAAGACAAATCGTTAAAGATAAATATAAGTTTACTTCTGTCACTCTTCACGAACATTTCTCTGAGTTAAGTTCGGTTATATTTAATACGTCGTATTGTATTTACTGAATTTTTCCAATAAAATTAAATTTTTTATTGAATTCGGAATACAAAAACAAAATTGGCGCAGTCGGTAGGATTCGGGAGTGAAAAAGCGGCATTTGTGTGCAAGATTCCACTTTGGTCTCAACCATTTACCCAGAATTCAAAGAATCTACGTGAAGAAACAGAAGACTTCAAAGAAAAACCGATTCCGGAGTGAAAAAGCGGCATTTGTATCAACTACTTTCTACTTGAAGACTACAAGCAAAATTGTGAGTATTGAGCATCCTTCAATTTCCCTTTCTATTCCAATAACTAATCAAATAATTTTTATAATACAATTATAATTTATAATCATGGTTAGTATTCAAGCTGCGAAAGAAATTGCTCACACTCTAAAAGAATTCACTGGACGCAGTGAAAATTTGGAATTTTTCGTTAATTCAATTGATAAATTCTACGAGAGATATGGAAGAACTACAGATAATAGTCTAAATGAATTTGTTTTTTCTGTTATTTGCTCGAAAATTGTTGGCGAAGCTGGTGATTTTTTACTATGCCGACCAGATTTAAATACATGGCCAGAAGTAAAACAATCCCTTCGAAACAAATTTGGAGATAAAGTAGACAGACATGTTCTTCAACAACAATTCATTTTTATGAATCGTAATAAAAATGAAAATATAATTGATTTCTTAGAAAGATTAAAACTAGCTAAAATGCGTTTGAATTTGAAGATAAATAGCGATCTCCATATAAATGCAAACACAAAAATAACTTTGATTGATCAAAATGAAATCACAGCAGTAACTATTCTCATGGCAAACGCAAATCATGAACTTAAAACATTACTCATGTTAAGGAGACCACAAAATATTGACGAAGCTACTGAGCTAGTCATAAATCATTCACTGTTAGAACAACAGATCAATTTAAGAGAAAACCATCCATCACATCAAACACAGTCACACCATAAAAATTACTACAAAAATCATCATCAAAATTATTCAAATTCTAATACAAGAGAACCTAATCATCATAAATTTCAACATCCCTCAAATTATTTCAATCAGAGACATAATTCAAATTTTCCCAGTCAACCAATACAATTTGAAAGACGGCAGATACCTCCACAAAGATACCCCACTAATGGGAAGCCAAAAAATGTTTTTGCACCAAAAAATCAACCAATAACAAGTAAACCTGAACCCATGTCAACAACGAGTAGACAACCTTCATATAGGTCTTTTAATAATCGACATAATAATAATTATAATCATAATAATTATAATAACTATCAGCCGAAATTTATTGCTGAAGAATTAACCAATGTTCAAATATCACAAAATAATGAAATTAAAGATTATGAACAAGAAGAACAATTAATGAATAGTAATACTGATAAACAAAATACATTTCAACAGGATTTTCACTTAATGGGCAGAAACGAAGAAAACACTTAAATTTAAATAATTTTATTCCAAATTCATTACCATTTATTTCTATAAAAAATCCATCGATTAAACTACTAGTGGATACAGGCTGTCATCCATCTCTTCTCAGACCGTATATAGCTGAAAAATATTATCCGGAAAGAATATATAAAAACGAGACACCGATAATAACTTGTAACGGAGAAAGTAAATCTTTAACAAAAGCAAATATTCCCATATTTTCAGAATTTTTCCCAATAAAATGTGATATTGAATTCACTCTTTTCGATTTTCATGATTACTTTGACGGAATCATCGGTATCCGAGATTTAAGAAAATTAGCTTTAAATATTGATATAAGTAATAAAATTTTATTTAATGACATCGTAAAAATTCCACTTCACTATAGGAAAGATTTCAGTTCACAAAAAATCGAAATTCCTCCTTCTAGTTCAATACTGAGAAAAGTAAATACAATTCTACCAGATGGAGAATATATCTTATCACACATAGGTAATGGTAAAATAGAAATACCTGAATCACTTTTAAAAGTAAAAGATAATTATTGTACAATTGAATTTATTAATGTAACAAATGAAACGCAATTATTAGAAATCACTCAGAATTTCCTTCAAAAATATTGTCAGAAATAATTAAATTCCCAATATGAATTGATCCCAAAGGTGTTATTCTCACCAACCCGGTGATAGGGTATAATTTTGAAAAATCCTCTGAAAAGTAAGTCACGGCGGGACCGGGAATCGAACCCGGACCTCCAGCTTTACGCGCTGTTGCTCTTCCACTAAGCTACCCCGACTATGACTTATTTTTCAATTAATTTCAGAATTAACGAGTAAGCCGGCAAAAATTGAAAAATAAGTCATAGTCGGGGTAGCTTAGTGGAAGAGCAACAGCGCGTAAAGCTGGAGATCCGGGTTCGATTCCCGGTCCCAATATGAATGTTTTCATATCGAAAATCTGACAACACCGTTAAAAGATCAAAATAACAGATTCGATCTTTCCAAAATAAGAACAGATCTCATGAACAAAGAAGAAAAAAATGCAATAAGAAATTTGATATTAAAATATAAAAATATTTTTTATGATTCTTCAGAAAAATTAACGTTTACCAATCAAGTAAAGCATGAAATAAAAACAACTGATGAATTACCAGTATATACAAAATCATATAGATATCCTTATATGAATTTAAAACGATATGACGTACGAACGTAAAAGATGTTATAAAAAACTCACTTTCTCATATTAGATATCCTTATATACATAAAGAAGAAGTTCAAAAACAAATAGCAAAAATGCTTGAAGATGGAATAATAAGACCATCACAATCGCCCTGGAGCTCACCGATTTGGATCGTACCAAAAAAAATAGATGCTACTGGAAAACAGAAATGGCGTATTGTTGTTGATTACAGAAAAGTTAATGAAAAAACTATCGATGATAGATACCCCTTACCTAATATAACTGATATTCTAGATAAATTAGGAAGATGTCAATATCTTACTACATTGGATTTAGCTTCGGGCTTCCATCAAATTGAAATGCATGAAAATTCAATTGATAAAACAGTATTCAATGTCGAAAATGGACACTACGAATATGTACGCATGCCCTTTGGTCTTAAAAATGCACCGGCAACATTTCAAAGAGTAATGGATAATGTATTAAAAGGATTACAAGGAAAAATATGTTTAGTTTATATGGATGATATAATAATATATTCCACATCACTTCAAGAACATATAAGTAATCTCAAATTAATATTTGACAGAATAAAAGAAGCTGGGTTACAAATACAACTTGATAAATCAGAATTTCTCTGCAAAAATGTTGAATTTTTAGGACATATAGTAACGCCAGATGGAATAAAACCAAATCCGAAAAAATTAGAAGCTATTGAAAAATTTCCTATACCGAAAACAGCAAAAGAAATAAAATCATTTTTAGGCCTTGTAGGTTACTATAGAAAATTCATAAATAATTTTGCTAAACTCACAAAACCTTTAACAGAATGTCTAAAAAAAGATAAAAAAATAATACATACATCAGAATTTTTAGATTCATTCCATACATGTAGGAAAATCTTGATGAATGAACCTTTACTTCAATATCCTGATTTCTCTAAATCATTTAATCTCACAACAGATGGAGCAATTTTATCACAAGGAACGCCTGGTAAAGATCTCCCAATAGCTTATGCTTCAAAAACTCTCAATCCAGCTGAAATAAATTACAGCACTATAGAGAAAGAGCTTTTAGCGATCGTTTGGGCAGTTAAATATTTTAGACCCTATTTCTTCGGTACTAAATTTAAAATAATTAGTGATCATAAACCCCTTCAATGGTTATTCTCTTTAAAAGATCCTAATTCAAAATTAGTTAGGTGGAGATTAAAATTAGAAGAATATGATTATGAAATTATGTATAAAAAGGGAAGAAGTAATACTAATGCAGATTCATTATCACGAGTGGAAATAAACCCAATAGAAACAACAGATTTTCCCGATGATATATCATTGATAGTAAATACTCCGAAAGAATCAGATGCTTCTTTGAATGAAGAAGAAGCTGATGAAATTTTAAATTATTTAAATTCAGATAAGAATCTTATATCACATGCAGAAGAACAAACTAAAAATAATCAAATCCAGAGTGATGATAATACAATACATTCTAGTCATGAAACTCCCATTATGGAATCACCATACACAGAAAAAGCAATTAATAATTATAAAAATCAAATTATTTCAACATATGCGAAAACCAATGAATATAGAGTAACTAAAGAAAAAATATTTGATAAAATCAGAATACATGTTTTTCTCTCAATTGATAATATAGAATCAAATATTATACAATTAGTTAAAGAATATATGATACCTAAACAAACATATTGTTTTCTATTTGAAGATAAAAAAATAGAAATTACTTTCATAAGAATTTTACAGAGAACATTTAAGAATAATTCATTCAATCTATTCATTTCCAATAAATTATTGACAGATGTAATTGATAGAGAAGATCAACTTATGAATTTGAAATTATACCATGAAACAAAAACAAGTCACCGTGGAATTCAAGAAAATATTAATGCAATAAAAAATAATTTCTTTTGGCCTAATATAGATCAAGATGTGCGAAATTATATAAATACATGTGAAATTTGTCAGAAATGTAAATATGAAAGACATCCTAATAAGCTTGTTTTCAAACCAACTCCATTTGGATATGAATCCTTTGATCTTATTTATGCTGATACTTTCAAAACTCATGGACAATATTTTCTGACTTTAATAGATAGCTTTTCAAAATTTGCTCAAGCATACCCGATCAAAAACTTGTCAGCAATAGAAATCGCTAATAAACTAATTAAATATTTTAGTCACTTTGGAATACCAAGAAAAATTACTACTGATAATGGACAAGAATGGAAAAATGAAACAATACAGGCTCTATGTAAACTTCATCATATTGAAATACATTATACTACTGCATATAATCCTAATAGTAACAGTCCTATTGAAAGATTTCACTCAACTTTATCAGAAATAATTTTGACTTTGAAAAATTCTAGACCGAGTGAAAATGCAGAAACTTTAGTAGATTATGCTCTCCTATCATATAATAATTCAGTTCACAGCACTACTGAATATACGCCCTTTCAAGTAGTAAGAGGAAGATTAGATTATAAAAATCCATTCGAATTAGATGATAATACTAAGCTTACGCAATATATACAAGAACATTCTGAAAATTGCAAAATACTGAATGAAGAAATACACCAAAAAATCAAATCAAAACAACAAAACAACTTAAATAAAATAAACTCTAATAGACAATCAAAAATTGAACTTGATACATCAAAGAATGTCTTTGTTAAAAATAGAAGAAATAAATCAGAAAAAAAAACAAAAGATCCTTATAAACTAGCAGAAAAACCGCAAATCATAAGTGATATAAAAATAAAAACACAAAAACAAACATTACATAAAAATTATTTAAAACCTCAACGTATTGTTACAGATCAAATAAGAAATGAAGATTCTCACCCTTCTAACAGGACTAACCGTAATAAAAGCATTAGAAATAACGGAACTCAAGAATCCAATTCTACCAATCTACCGAAGACAAGTAGAAGTTATCATAACTAAACATACGTTCCTATATCATGTTAACCTAACCCATCTAGAAGAATCCCTAATTCAAATCAAAACAACACTAACACTCATAAAAAATGACATTATTAAACAAAAACCTGATCATTTTTCTAAAATTATTTTGAACAAAATAAACAATGTGCAAACTTTAACAGAAGTAATAATCAATAAGATAAATTCATTTTTTGAACTCACTAGAATGAAAAGAGGACTTTTTAATGGTATTGGAAAAATACAAAGATGGCTATTTGGTACTTTAGATTCAGACGATAGAGAACATATCAGGACATATTTGTCAACTTTATATACCAATCAAAAAATTGAAAATAATGATTTGAAAGAACAACAAAGCTTTCTTAAACAGATTTCGAGTACATACGATGACGTCTTTGAAAATCTTTACGAAAATCAGAAAACTTTGGAAATTCAGTTGCAAGGATTGAATAAAGAAATGAATAATTTTATAAAAATTAATCATGCATTCTCACTCTCAAATATAATAGATAATACAATCATGCAACTTCAAACTATCCAACATATTGTGATTAATTTAGAGAATGCAATTTCTTTTGCAAGAATGAATATTCTGCATAGTTCAATAATAGAACCTTCTCAGTTGAAAATCATTCTTAATAAATTAAATGAACTTTATGGTATAGATAAAATTCCTAAGATGGTAAATTTAATGAACTATTATTCACTTTTCTCAACACAAATTTTAATTGAGAAGAGAATAATTTTATTTAAAATTCATTCACCAATAATTTCATCACATTTCAAATATTTTCATCTATACCCAATTCCTCTCAAAAACCAAACTATAATTCCTGAACAACCTTTCCTGTTGCTCAATACTGAAGAATACTGGACAACAGCGGAACAATGCCCGGAAATCGAAAATCAATTCTTTTGCCTTCAAGAAAACATACATAAAGAACAACCTTGCCTAGCAGATTTAATAAGAAGTGGCCGAAATTCCTGTAATGCAACAAGAGTACAGTTCCATGAAACTACCGTTATACAAATCAGCACGAAAGATGTATTAGTGATACCTGCTCAACCAACAAATATCCAATCAACTTGTAAAATCCAAGGAATTTACAAAATTATTCACCCTTGCATCATTTCGATGGATGAATGCAGTTTACTGATTAATGGAAAATACTTTCAACCAGAACGGGTGAATCAAGAAGAAATAATCTTCGAGTTGCCTATAATCGAACTACCCGAACAAGAAGAGGAAGAAATCGTCTACCACATGAAGAAGGTCAATATAGATGATATCCACCACATCGAGAATTTGGCTCAAAATCTTCACCTGATGAAGCTGGATACAAATCCGAACTACAAACATCCGTGGATCAACACAATGATCATTATATTAATTATTGTATTTGTATTTATATTAAGTTCTTTTTATTTACGTTTCAAGATTTTAAGAAAAAAAGAAAAAGTTTCAGGCAACGAGAAAATGAGTCAACCCTCATTTTCCTCTCTTAAGGAGGGAGGAGTTATGTGAATAAATATAAATACCCTTTATTAATAATCCTACCTTTTAAGATAAGAATATCGGTATTTCATAATATCCATTCACAGATCCAAAAATTTCCATTAGGAATTAAAAAACAACTTCTATTGTTAAAATAGTATATAAGACAAATCGTTAAAGATAAATATAAGTTTACTTCTGTCACTCTTCACGAACATTTCTCCGAGTTAAGTTCGGTTATATTTAATACGTCGTATTGTATTTACTGAATTTTTCCAATAAAATTAAATTTTTTATTGAACTCGGAACACAAAAACAAAATTCGTGCCGCGTATCGTGTTAATTTTCGAACGTATTGATAATTTTAATTCATATCGATTTTGTTTGTAACGTCACAGAATGACGCCGAGTATATTGAGTAATCAAATGGAACTTGGCAAGCGCCTTTCCCATTTCATTGCAAATTCGGTGGATAAGGTTGGAACAGAGAAGCGAACACAATTTCATTTTTCTTCGCGACTAGAACTTTTGGAATCTTACTGGTCAAAATACAACAGGATTCCACTGAAGACTGAGAAATATGGGTTCGTCTTTATGGAGATGAAAATATGGCATTTGAGTGTCGTAACTTTGAACTTTCTTCAACTCTGAACGGTAGCAAAAAGACACAGCCGTCGACTAGTTAGACAGCGCTCCGTAAGTCAGGGTAGCGCTTCTAGTACATCCACTACCGGGAACAAGTAGTTCCGAACGTGACCACCGACGGAAGCTAGAGGGTGCAAGTGGTTTCCACCCCATCATACGGCGCGTCGACGCAGTAGGACCACTTAAGGGAGAGCCTGCTTATAAAGCAGGCCGTCCATTAGGTCGGTGGGTATATCGTATATCGGTATATCGGTATATCGTTTTACGATATACCGATATACCATCGCATCATTATATATTATTTATTATATATTATATATTATCGCATCAGTTATCGTTGAATCGTTGTTCGCATTACGAAGAAGTTTTTCTATTTGCTTCTTTGGCGGATGCTGAAGAAGAAAAAATTCAAAAAAAGAGGAAATGGGTTCATGACATTAATATGAAAAGGATAGAATTTGGCAAATTTCATTTTTTTAAATACTTGAGGATGTCTCCAGACATGCTTTTTAAGCTTCTGCAACTATTAAGGCCTGAAATTGAAAGGCAAAACTACACAATTTCGTGAAACGGTCCCTTATTTTGCGTGTCCATATCAATCAAAGAAGGTTAATTAACCTCACATTTATCTGGTACAGCTCTTAGAAAGCGCTATCCGGACACTTGATAAGAGAACACAAGACAATATGCGATGCAGATTAACCCAGACGCTTTCATCCCATATTAACAACACCAGAAACCAACATATACCTAGACAAGACAGACTAATTGAAAACAATATAAGACGGACAAAGAACTTCCTTGAAGCCCATCCTCATATCACCTATCACCGTTTTGAAACCGGACAGAAGCAACAACACAATCATCATAGACACTGAAATATACAGACAAAAAATGTCACACCACCTAGATGATGCCCATACTTACAAGAACATTAAAAGATACCTCACAACAACGCTGGAGAAGGAGGGCAACAAACTGATTCAAGGTTGGACCCTACGTAGTTATATTACACCCGAAACATCGAAAGAACTACAAGTTCATAACAGCATTTGTCCAAGAATTTATGGAATTTTGAAACTACATAAAGAAGGCACTCCAATACGCCCAATAGTGTCGTCATGTCAATATCCACTATACAACATCTCACAGTTCATAGCAGAGACACTAAAACACGTGATCGGGAGAAATCTTTACTTCGTAAAGAACTCATACGACTTGAAACTAACACTCAATGATATGTTAACTCGGGACTTTTGAGGTTTTTCTGATTTCAGAGTACCCTTATTGTGACCTCCCGAAGTTGGAGTGGGCGGTGAAGAATCTTGTGATGGTGGGGGTGGAAGAACTTGAACTACTCGTTCTACTTAGTGTTGCACAGTTGTCCTTTTGGAAATTGCTGAGCCGCTCGGACAGTTTCTGGGACAGATCTGACCTTGCATTCCTCTCCATCGCGCAACCTTGGTAATCCTCATTTCCACTATCCTCCATTGATTTGAACATGCGTTTGTGACCCCTCTTGATTTCATCGATGAGCTTGCTATGTTGACTCTGTAAATCGTGGCCAGCATGCTGCACCACCTTCTCTCGTTGTAGTTGTTCATCGATGGACGGCTTGCTCTCAACTCTCTTCCTCTCGTCTCATTTTTGTATCTCTTGAAAAATAGCACTGGATAGACTACAAGAAGCCAAGCTGTTGCTGCTACCGGCTTCAAAAAAACAAAAACTAGAGGAACTCGCCAGACCGTTTTCAGAAAAGTTGGAGACTTCGATAGCGTTTCTATGTACATCAACAACTACAGTTTCCGTTTTTAGGATATCGTTGATTTGATCGCTCATCCTCTTGAATGATTCATAATTATTTTTTATCTCCTGATAGTCGTCGCTACCATTATTTCTTATAATAGTACCGTTCTCTGACAGGTTATGATCGTAGGGTTGAAGAATGGTTTATCGTATTCTTCTGGTTCCTCCCACTCAATGTTGTTTCATTGTGAGGTACATTTAAGACGATCCAGATGGTCCTCGAAACCCAGATTGTCCTCTTTAACAACCAAAAGTCGTTTGGAGTCAGACCAGGATGGTCTATGATCGCCGATTACTGAACTGGAAGAGCTGTTGTAACCAATCGACTCTCCGGGAACATTTCGGATGCGGCATGCTTCCTTACGACGAGATCCAGTTGTCGAAACATTTTCATGAGGAAGGTTGGGAGTTATATCGCTGAAATATACGTTATTGCACGACAATATTTGGTCGCCCAGTCTCAAACCGGCTTCTTTCGCAATTCCGTCGTCTTTTGTAAATAGCACGAATATTCTCGGCTTTCATTTCGGTCCCTTGCAGATACCCACCCAACAACCCAACTTCGATCTTGGTGAAACCATAATACTGATTCTGACGTCCAGTACCTTTTCACCGAGAAAAGGAGACAGTCGCATTGAATGATTTTCGTTGATAATCTGCCAACTTAGGGAGTCTGTTCTCTTTTCTTCAACGAGAATCATCGTACTGTTCGTAATCGTAATCTTCTGGTTCCTCCCAATCAATGTTGTTACATTGTGAGGTACATTTAAGACGCTCCAAACGGTCCTCCAGATCCAGATTCTCCTCTTTAACAATCGAAAGTCATTTGGAGTCAGACTAGGATGGGCTTTGATCGCCGGTAAATTTGGAAGCGTTGACTGTTAAGGGTGCCATGCTAGGCGTGAAATTTTTGGGATTTTGAATTTTTTTCTCAGAATCTATGAACACCACGATTTGGATATTCCTACCAAAAATACTTCAATCAAGATTTTCATTTAATATAGAGAAGTTTAGTGTCGCTGTCTGCAACAGCACCATTCTTTTTCGTTTTTTTTTGATCAAATCTCGAAATTCTTGCCAAGTTTCCATTCGTTTACTCATTCTACCTGAAGAATACATTTTTAGGTACATTTTTGCCGAATTAAGAACCCGTTGCTCTTTTTGAGTATATTTCGGGAAACAATTCTCCGATTGCGATGGAATAAAGAATCAGACCTGGAGACAGTTACTGTCCATCTTTTCCTAAAGTTTCGTCGTTTCAGGTAGCGCCGTTCAGCCTGTAGCGTGAAGAGAACATTTTGCCGCACACACATACACACACACACACATACATACATACGCACATACAATCTCGATCGCTGAACGACGGCAAGGTATAACGCTTTATGCCCACTCACTTTTGTGAGTCGGGCAAGCGTAAACAACAACGTGTTAAAATAACCAATTTGTTAAATTTTGACATCGATGTTGAAATTTGACATCGTTGCTTAAATCTCCGTAAATTTCATGTTGACTTCCTTCTCTCCTTTATACCAGTCCTTCTTTGTTCATTCTCAGGAAAAATTCAATCATAAACTCTAAAGCAACGGACAAAGTGACGGTCCAACAAAAAAACACCACTTGGGAGTCCATTGCCATAAAATATAACGCTCAAACAAACGAACTTCGAACCCCTATTCTTCTCAAACAGCTGTACAATAATGCAAAAAGGTCGGCAAGGAAAGAGGTTGCGAGAGAAAGTGTGAGTTATATATAAAAAGTATTTTTTTATTTTCATTGATTATTTCTAGAGAGAACAATACTCGGATGGAATAACTACAGGAGCCCAAAAAGGCTGGAATTGTGAGTTGCATTTACATAGATAATCAATCTTTCAATTCATCACCCAAAATACAATAATTCTACATTCATGTAGGCAGACATGAATAGAACTGAAGGTGGTCCATTTGTGCAAACTAGCACTTCAGAAGAGGAGAGACTGGTCGTAGCACTGCTTGGTGATAATGTTAGACCACAACAAAATATGTATGATGATGGTAATATATATTTTGGGAATCATTGCTATGGCACTTGTTCAGATGTACCATGTGTTCCTGCCGGTTGCGCGCTCCACGCACCTCCGGTGGCAGGTGCGTGGTGCGCATGGTCGTTGCGACAGGAACGTGGCATTGTAGTTTGGGATTTTGTTGTATTCAGTTGGGTGAGTAAATACCTACGAACTTATCATTTCGTTTCATTTTGGTTTTGCAGTGGTAAGAAAAAATACCATAATATATCCGGAACTTCTTTTCGTTAGTAGTTGCTCCAGTTCAATACCCTGACCGGTTAGGGTTACCTATTGTTTTCGTTCATTTACTACCCACCACAGGGTGAACTGTCAACATTTTTTGGTGGCAGAGCGTGGTTTAATAGTTTTCGTTTGATTAATTTTTCGACGGAGTTTTCGGATATTGCTCGGTTTGTTTTCGTTTTAGTTGATTTCGATCGAATATCGCCTATCGATTCGTTTCTTTCGTGTTGATTTCTTCCTACCGTGGATTTACGCACGGCATCGGTTGCATAATATCTTCAAGCGGTGTTTGTTCTGCGTGATTTCGTCGCGTAACCAGTTTATTATCTTCAAGCGGTCGATTGTCGTGCCGCGTATCGTGTTAATTTTCGAACGTATTGATAATTTTAATTCATATCGATTTTGTTTGTAACGTCACAGAATGACGCCGAGTATATTGAGTAATCAAATGGAACTTGGCAAGCGCCTTTCCAATTTCATTGCAAATTCGGTGGATAAGGTTGGAACAGAGAATCGAACACAATTTCATTTTTCTTCGCGACTGGAACTTTTGGAATCTTACTGGTCAAAATATTCGGACCAATACCTGAAGCTTCTTGATTACCAACAAACTGACGACGAAATCGCTGAATATTTGAAGTCGGAGGCTTTTGTGGAGACTGAGTTGATTTATATTGAGGCTAAATCCACATTGTTACATCTAAAAAATGAACTTAATACAGATGCCTCCTTCTTGAGTAACCAAGTTACTGAGCATCCTTCAAATATGTGAAGAGTACGTTTTACACTTCCAAATCTTGCAATACCAACATTTACTGGAAAACAAGCAGATTGGGAATTGTTTCATAATCGTTTTACCGCATTTATAGATTCTAACCCTACAATGTCAGAAATTGATAAGCTTCAATATTTGCTAAACTCTGTGCAGGGTGACGCGGCACAGAGATTGAAGGGTATTCCAATAGTAGATTCAAATTTCTCGGTAGCAATGGAGAGATTGAAACGTCGGTATGATAATCGATCCATCCGTCTTTTGACACATTTTGAAGCTTTAATCGATCTTCACTTGATTGTCATTTTGTTATTCATTGCATGTTGAGAAAACTTGATGCCTCTACCAAAGAAGCCTGGAATTTGTCGCGTCAACAGACAACAGAATTTCCAACTTATTCGGCTTTGGTTAGTTTTCTAGAACATAGGTTACAGTCCTTGGAACAGGCACAATCTAACATGGTAACTGAAACTAAAAACCTTCGTAAAACCGACTCCGTTTCAGCAAATATGTCTAGTACCTCCAAACAAACTTCGGTAAGTGGATCTTGTCCACTGTGTCAGTCTAAACATTCACTAAATTTCTGTTCATCTTTTGATAAATTTACCCAACCTCAACGATTCGCATTTTGCAAGGATAATAACCTGTGTCTGAATTGTTTGGGTAAATCTCATTATGTAGTTAATTGTAATTCATTGAAAAGATCTTTGATTTGTAAACAGAAGCATCACACTAAGCTTCACAGTCCTCGCTCTTCGTTGAACTTAGCTCCACCAAAGTTCACCCCATCGTCAGAAACAGTTAAACACAATTCTCCTTTCGATTCTGGCGCACTAGCCAGTGGAAACACTGTTACCATTGGTCGAAAAATTTTGCTAGCCACTGCAGAGGTTACTGTTGGGAATCAAAGGGGTGACTCGTATCGCGTCCGAGCACTGGTGGATCCCGCAGCGGAAAAGTCGTTCATTTCGGAACGTCTGGTAGACTTATTGTCTTTGCCTAGGCATTCAGCTGGTGTATCGATTATTGGTGTTGGCGCTAAGAAGAACTTATCTGCCAGACACCAAACTACTTTCCTCATCAGTTCCAAAGATTTATCTCAATCTTTAGAGGTCAATGCCTTAATTCTTTCGCAACGTATTCGCATAATGCCTATTCGAGATCTGCCTGAATTGAATTTTTCGCATCTCGAAGGTATTGACTTGGCAGACCCAATGTTTCGACAGTCCAGAAAAATTGATCTCATCCTTGCAGCAGATGTTTATCCCCAAATTATTTTAGAAGGGTTGATCCGTGGACCAGTGGGAACTCCAGTAGCTCAAAATTCTATTTTCGGTTGGATTTTGACTGGATTGGTCGGTCATTCTCATAGTTCTCTTTCTACTACCAACATTTTTCATACTTCAGTCAGACCATTATTATCCGATTTGGTGGCCAAGTTTTGACAAATCGAAGAATTATCCGCGCCCACATCCTTGACACCCGAAGAACAATTGTGTCAAGAATACTATTCTCAGACAGTTACCCATACTCCGAACGGTCGTTTCGTCGTTCGTCTTCCATTTCGCTTTCAGAAAAATATTTCATATATTCGAGAAATAGCAGCAAGTTCTTTTCTGCGATCTGAAAAACGCAGACATAAAAGTTCTATTTTTCATACTTCATATAGTGGGTTCATGGACACGTATATCAAGTTAGACCACATGCGTCTAGCAACGCCTTTGGAATCGGGTACAGCTCGGTATTATCTTCCTCATCATGCGGTACTTAAAAGCGATAGAACAAAAATTAGAGTGGTTTTCAATGCCTCTCAACGGGGTAGTAATAGTTTGTCTCTTAATGATTTGTTATAACCTGGTCCTAAACTTCAACAGGACATTACGGGTATATTGACTAGGTGGAGATTTTCCAAATTTGTTTTCATTGCGGATATCGTCAAAATGTTTCGGCACATTCTGATTCACCCGGACGATAGATGCTGGCAACATATCTTATGGAGGTCGAAATCTTCTGACCCTATCCAGGACTATCAAGCCCAAACTGTCACTTATGGAATGAAATCTTCTCCCTTCCTAGCAATTCAAACCCTGTTGCAATTGGCCGCTGACGGCAGCGGGACTTTTCCCTTGGGTGCACAAGTGTTGCAATGTCAAACTTATGTCGATGATATTTTTGCGGGTGCTGATTGTATTTCTAACGCTTTGAAAGTTAAACGTCAGATCATTGACCTACTCGATTCAGCACAAAAGGAACTCGGTAAATCGTCGTCCAACTCGATAGATTTGGTTTCCGTTAGTGATAACTCAACTGATAGATCAGTGAAATTCGATTCGAACGAAATTGTTTCTGCATTGGGAATTAAGTGGATGCCAGAATCCGATTTATTCATTTTCGTTTCCTCGATGCCGCCGGTAAAATTAAAGTATTCGAAAAGATTAGTCCTTTTTGAGACGGCTCAACTATTTGATCCTCTTGGTTGGTTAGCTCCGGTTATCGTCATTGCAAAAATTCTTATTCAAGATCTTTGGTTGACTAGTTTAGATTGGGATTCGACACTACCTGACGACTTAATTAGTCGATGGTTGAATTTTCGTTCTTCTTTGGATTCTGTCGTTAAAATCAAAATTCTTCGATGGACAGGGACTCTTAGCTTCGAGTCCTGGGAATTGCATGGATTTTCAGATGCATCGAAACGTGCATTTTCTGCTGTTGTCTATGCTCTTGTTCCTCGTAGAGCTTCTACTGTTTTGATGGCCAAAACCAAGATAGCCCCTGTCAAAGTACAAACAATTCCTCGTCTTGAATTGTGTGGTATGGTGTTGTTGGCTAGACTTACATCACATCTTCTGAAAAATCTTTCGTAAGCGCCATCAAAGATCTATTTTTGGACGGATTCTAATATCGTTCTCGACTGGTTGAACGGAAACCCTTCCAGATGGACGCCATTTGTAGCCAATAGGGTTAGCGAAGTGAAGATTCTTTTTCCGGATATAGAATATGGACATCTTCCATCTGGAGATAACCCAGCTGACGTGGCATCCAGAGGACTAGTCCCTGATCAACTTGCTTCTTTCAATTTATGGTGGAACGGACCAAGATGGCTACTTTGCGACAAAACTGGCCAATTTCGAGATGCCCTCAGCCCATAGATGAAGTTCCGGAGACAGTTACAGCGAGTACAACAATGGTGGAAGAAAACCATTCAGTGCTCGATCATTTGAAGAAATTCTCATCTCTTACAAAGATTCTGAGGATTCTATCGTTTTGTTATCGTTGGAAATGTAATGCAGACAACCTAAACATTTGCGAAATTTCGACACTTTGACAGCCGCAGAATATAAATTAGCTCGTATTGGCCTCTTTAGAGCTGTTCAGTTGTATCATTATTCAAGTGAAATAGGTTGTCTTCACAATAATCATCCCATTTCGACTAAAAGTCAACTATTTTGACTCGTACCTTTCATCGACAGCGATGGTCTACTGAGAGTGGGAGGTCGCTTGCAAAATACTTTCCTACCATTCGATGAAAAACATCCGTTAATTTTACCCGGGTCTTCGATATTCACCCGTCGTCTAATCGAACATGTACATCAAATTACTTTGCATGGTGGTGTACAATTGATGAACAGCTATCTAACAAGATCATTTTGGATTACCCAAGGATTACGTACGATTCAGAGAGTTTATCGTCAATGCGTAACCTGCATCCGCTACGCTTCGCGAACTGGTGTACAACAAACGGCCCCATTGCCAGTGTATCGAGTGACTTCTTCCCGACCTTTCGCTCATACTGGAATAGATTATGCGGGTCCATTTACGCTACGTGCATCGAAAATTCGAGGATTCACTTCCACCAAAGGATACATTGCCATATTCGTCTGTATGATGATCCGTGCAGTTCACATTGAAGTGGTTTCTGACCTGACAACCAACGCTTTCCTGAACGCTTATTCTCGGTTTACTGCTAGACGTGGATCGTGTCAGAATATTTATTCGGACAATAGCACCACCTTTAGAGGCGCATCAGAAGAAATACACAAATTGTTTGTTGAATCATCAAAATGGTCAACGGAAGTTGGTGCTGTTCTAGTTTCGCAGGGAACGAAATGGAACTTTATTCCACCTCGAGCTCCTCACTTTGGAGGATTATGGGAGGCAGCGGTTCGAAGCTTCAAATTCCATTTCCGAAGAGTTGTGGGCGATACAGTTCTTAGTTTCGAAGAAATGTGTACTCTTGCCGTCAAAATTGAAGCCTGTTTGAATTCTAGACCGTTGTGTAGAATAAGCGCATCTGGAACTGACGAAGTAGCTTTAACCCCCGGCCATTTCCTTACCGGTACTGCTTTGCTGGCACCCCCAGAGCGGATCGCAGACGCGGATCTGGACGATCAGCCAAAAACTTTTCGAACTCGTTGGCGAATGGTCGACCACATGAGAAACTCGTTTTGGCATCGTTGGCGGAAAGAAATATTGAGCCAATATCAGCAACGAAACAAGTGGCAACGAACTACTCTTAACTTTGACGTAGGGGATGTCGTTATCATGACCGATGACATTACTCCTCCGACTCATTGGCCGATCGGTCGAGGTGCATCCAGGAAAAGATGGGTTAGTCCGTGTAGTTACGATAAAAACCTCGAACTCTACCTTTATACGATCGATAACTAAACTGACAAAGCTGCCCCAGGATGTGGATATCGAAGATATAGCGAAACTTGAGCATGATCGAGAAAATAAACCGTAGTGTTTTTGTTTGTCAACTTTGATTTTTTTTTTGTATCATTCCTAACATTCGTTACCATTTGACTAATTTTTTCATTGTTTTTTTTCTCTCTTGTCATTTTTTTGAGATAAGAAATAACTATGTACGAATTGGTAAATCATTATTTTTTTGTATATTATTTGCATATTATTTTCAAATTTTGTGAAGCTGAGCATACCAGTATCGCACTGCAGCTGAATTGTAATAATTGTTTCCATTTACATTTGTTTTTCTTCTATGGCTTTGTTTTATTGCTGCCGAAGCAGCAAGGCGGGCGGTATGTTCAGATGTACCATGTGTTCCTGCGGGTTGCGCGCTCCACGCACCTCCGGTAGCAGGTGCGTGGTGCGCATGGTCGTTGCGACAGGAACGCGGCATTGTAGTTTGGGATTTTGTTGTATTCAGTTGGGTGAGTAAATACCTACGAACTTATCATTTCGTTTCATTTTGGTTTTGCATCAGTAAGAAAAAATACCATAATATATCCGAAACTTCTTTTCGTTAGTAGTTGCTCCAGTTCAATACCCTGACCGGTTAGGGTTACCTAGTGTTTTCGTTCATTTAATACCCACCACAGGGTGAACTGTCAACAGCACTCATATGTATAAGAAATATGATTATTCCTTCAGATGATATAACCCTAGAGGTGCTTTCGCCTGTCTCACTACCACCAGTCGCTGAACTGATAGAACCAGCAGCCCCAAGAAGCTCTGTTCAACGAAATTTAGTTGAGAAGAAAGTGAAACTTTCATCAGAAAAACTCAAAAATATATATTATCTCCAAAAATTGAGAAACGCAAGAGAAGAAAGGCAAACGTTAGGGTTTGAATTCAAAATTTAAAAAATACAATATGGAAAATTGAGAAATGAAATAAATAAATATTTTTCTTGTTAAATCTATCTATCATATCGATAATTTGAGTATTATGATGTTATACCCTGCCGAAATGTTCCGTTCTTTTATACTGAATCATGCAAGGTAAGAAAGAAAAAACAATTTTTTTTACTGTCCCGGTAAAAGACAAATTTTTACAACTTGACGTTGCAACTCTTCTCCAGGTCTTTTCAAACTAATATATCCAGTATCCAGGAAGCAACGCAATAAGAAGTCCAAGAGACCAATTTAATGAACACCAAGGTGCTCAGTTTGGCATTAGATGGATTCTTTGTTCACTTTCCTCTCTGTTGAAGTGTATGCAAATATTCTTGACTCCATTTCTTCCAATAATCTCGATGCATTCTGTGTAGCAATTGCCAACGCGACTACCGGTTAATTGAAATGTCTGATAGATCGGGTTTAGGGAATTTTGACAAAGGTTCAAGCGCGAGGAACTGTCCTGGCGGTAGTAGACTTAAACCGTTAGGATCTTCGCTTATAGGAGATAACGGGTTAAGAATTGCCTTGACTTCAACAAGTACCTTATACAATTCTTCGAATGTGATCACCTCATCACCAACAACCAGAGATAAGTGAGTTTTGACCGATTTCACAACCGCCTCACTCAAACCATTGAAATGGGGTAAACCAGGGGTATTGAAATGCCAACAAATCGACAAGCAGTATACCTGGCAAAGAATTTCAACTCATTGTAAGCATCCTTGAAGTAACTGCCGTGATCCGAGAAAATATCAGAAACCCGACCTCTTCGGGCTATGAAACGCCGAGAAGCTGCAAGGAAAGCGTTTGATGTCATGTCTGATACTAGTTCCAAGTGAACAGCTTTAGTAGAGCAACAAACGAAAAAACAAAGGTACGACTTATGACTCTTCGATCCACGGTGCTTACCCATAGTAGCAGATTTTGGACCCGCATAATCTAACGTAACCTCAGGGAAGACTTTAAATTCACAGACTCTGTAATGAGGAAGATCAGCCATCATGGGTGTGGGTGACCCGAAAACAACGGGTGCACTTTGAAACACAACGATGTATTGCACTCCGAGGTGCAATAACCCAAAAATGTTGTAACAACAAATTTTGTAATGTTTTCTTGCCGAAATGAAGATTTCCCAAATGTATGCATTACACTATCAAACTCGTCAATCTGTGAGACTTGGGTAATACTATAGGATGTTTAACATCGAAATGAAGAGTTGCACGAGATAACCTACCACCCACCCTGAGGACACCCTCCTCACTTGAGAATTGTGACAGTTTTCGGTAAGACGCGCACTAGAGTCGAAGTCAACTCTAATTTTTTGTACTTCATCATTTTTTAAGACTCCATGACACGGTGAGTAGAATCCCGAATTGGACCGATATTCAGATTGGGGAACGGGCGAGACGCAGCCCTTTTCGATTTTTTTGAGGGTTTCCACCTATGCGGTGACGATTTAATCCAAATTAACGCTCATTGAGAATCAGACGAAGGGAAAGTTCCTTCAATTGGCAGGTGCCAGAGTATGATTCTTTTACGAAATGAAGAAGATCGGTAAGCAAATATGTGGAACATAGCTCCAGTCTAGCAATCAAAGGAAGACGAATTGAAGCCGCTCGTGACTTACCCATAACAAAAGATATGTGAAATCGTCTGTTTGACGTGACAAATCCCAGATAGGCACAACATCCATAACTGCTGGAACTAGCATCCGAAAAACCGTTGGAGCTCTACTGAGTAATGTGATCTGGCATAAGTAGACGAGGTAATTATATTTTAGAAAGCTCCGGTAGTTCGTATCGAAAACGATTCCAGGTTTGCACTAGAGATTCGGGTAGGGCATCATCCTAGTCTAATTTCAAAAGCCAAAGTTTTTGAATGATACTCTTGGGAGAAGTAATATGTGTTGCAAATGGTTCGAAGATTCTAGATATTTGAGACAAAATACCCCGTTTGGTGCATTTCTGTTCTGAAGGAGTGCAAGAATACGAGAAAATGTCGGGAACAGGTTTCCACTGAAGACTGAGAAATTTGGGTTCGTCTTTATGGAGATGAAAATATGGCATTTGAGTGTCGTAACTTTGAACTTTTTTCAACTCTGAACGGTAGCAAAAAGACACAGCCGTCGACTAGTTAGACAGCGCTCCGTAAGTCAGGGTAGCGCTTCTAGTACATCCACTACCGCGAACAAGTAGTTCCGAACGTGACCACCGCCGGAAGCTAGAGGGTGCAAGTGGTTTCCACCCCATCATACGGCGCGTCGACGCAGAAGGACCACTTAAGGGAGAGCCTGCTTATAAAGCAGGCCGTCCATTAGGTCGGAGGGTATATCGTATATCGGTATATCGGTATATCGTAAAACGATATACCGAATTATCGCATCAGTTATCGTTGAATCGTTGTTCGCATTACGAAGAAGTTTTTCTATTTGCTACTTTGGCGGATGCTGAAGAAGAAAAAATTCAAAAAAAGAGGAAATGGGTTCATGACATTAATATGAAAAGGATAGAATTTGGCAAATTTCATTTTTTTAAATACTTGAGGATGTCTCCAGACATGCTATTTAAGCTTCTGCGACTATTAAGGCCTGAAATTGAAAGGCAAAACTACACAATTTCGTGAAACGGTCCCTTATTTTGCGTGTCCATATCAATCATCGTCACCCATCCCAACGATCCAATTGCTCTGACGCCCGGACATTTATCAATTGGGCGATCATTAACAGCCCTACCTGAAAATGATTTCTCGCAGCTTCCAAAAAATCGTTTGGCATCCTGGAGACTCATCACGAATATCCGTCAAGAATTCTGGACTCGTTGGCAACTCGAGTATTTGACTGAGTTGCAAAGGCGACATAAATGGATACAGCCATCTACTAATATCGAAAGGGACTCCATTGTACTGCTTATCGACAAACAACAACCATGCTTGCAGTGGCGCTTGGGAAGAGTGACAGATTTGCATCCTGGCACCGACGGCGTCGTACGAGTGGTCACCTTCGCCACATCCCACGGAAGCTGCAGGAGAAATGTAAAATCGATATGCCCCCCACCGAAAGGTGACTAAGACAATCACTACAGCGCAAGTGAAGTTAAGTGCGTGCACGATATTTTCAAACTCCCGTTTAATTTTTCTTGCTCGTTTTACTCTCAACGGGGGGAGGATATGTTCCGTGGAAATGACAATTTTTTAGTGTTAGGCTGTGGATAGATTAAGTTAGTTTTAGGGGCGTGCCGCTCCGTAATTTTGAATCATCTGCGCCAGTCGACTCAGGGTAAAAGACGAAACCCAACGGGGTAGAAGGAAGTCGCGTACCAACGTTCAGGGCGTACACTAAACAAAAAACGGTCGTACCCTGAGTCGATAAATTCAATTCTGAATAAACGGACGCGGCACGTCATATTTGTATCTTGTCAATACATTTCATACGTCAGAAATCGCACACTTTCTTCTCGTCCTTCATCGGAAGGTGGTGTCAGAAACGACAAATAAGAATAAATACTGAGTGACTCCGCAGTTGGAGAAATTCCGACCCCAAACAATTTCTATTTTCTGCCTATTAATATGAGTGCTGCTTGCTTTAAAGTATCACTTTCCATTCGTAATATTTTGATTCTTTTCTCAATTTAATTAATTCATTTTCTTCAACAGAACGATTATCTTTGGTCTTAAAACTACCTGAATTAGTAAATTGCTTAATTCATTTATAAGTAGCTGCTCTTGTAACATTGTACTCTTTAACGATGCAAGACACTGACTTTTACCGCTTTGATATAAAGAAGCTACTAATTGTTTTTCAAATTTATCTGAATATGAGTGAATACTGGCCATAATTATAGTTCCTTTCTTTTAATTAATTTGTTCCCTTGTCCTGGCGGGATTTTTTTGAGAAAAAGAAACAACGGATTCGTATTCAAATGGACGTATTCTTCAGGCGGACGTGGAAAAAAATGGCCATCATCGAGAAAATTTCAAAAGTTTTTACGAATTTTTCAACAAGACGCAACATTTTCCGACGGAAACATTTATTTCCTGTGAGAAGACAATTGGTTATGTATATATGCAAACTTTGAATTTTCCATCAGTATTCTTTCGTTCGGAAAAAATTAAAAAGGGCGACATTTGTCTAAAGACATAGGAAACAGGTCCCTCGATATACTTCCTAGCGGTGAATTTTTTGAGAAATAAACAACGGATTCTTATTCAAATGGACGTATTATTCATGCGGACGTGCAGAAAAATGGTTATCATTGTGAACATTTCAAAAGTTTGTACGAATTTTTCAACAAGACGCAACATTTTCCGACGGAAACATTTATTTCCTGTAAGAAGACAGTTGGTTATGTATATATGCAAACTTTGAATTTTCCATCAGTCTCCTTTCGTTCAGAAAAAATTAAAAACGGCGACATTTGTCTAAAGGTATGGGGGACAGGTCCCTCGATATACTCTCTGGCGAAACGTTTTTCAGAAAGAAACAACAGACTCGTATTCCAATGGACGTATTATTCAAGCGGACGTGAAAAAAAATGGTCATCGTCGTAAAAATTTCAAAAGTTTTCACGAATTTCCCAACAAGACGCAGCATTTTTCGACGGAAACATGCATTCCTGTAACTAGACAATTGATTATGTATATATGCAAACTTTGAATTTTCCATCGGTCTTCTTTCGTTCGGAAAAAATTAAAAACGGCGACATTTGTCTGAAGATATAGGAGGGATATAGGTCCCTCGATATACTTCCTGGCGGGAAATTTTTTTGAGAAAGAAACAACGGATTCGCATTCAAATGGACGTATTATTCAATAGAAGATAGTGATGATTTATCTATTTTCTGGAAATTCATATCTCAGTGAAATGAAATGAAATGAACTCTCTTGTCTATTTCCACTATAACTTTATTTTACAATAATTACGACCGGTTTCGACTTTTATGTCATTCTCAAGTAAGGTATACAGTAAACAGGTGAAGGTATTTATGTTATCCTATTTACAAGTAGTTAGATGGTTCTATCTTAAATTATGGGTTTTTACAGATTGAGCAGTGGGGAAGGATTATGGTCTAGTTGACCGTTGAGAGTTTGGAAATTTGGGTTTTTACATAACTTATTTATTTCTAGACATTCCAACAGATTCATTTTTCTCCCTTTATTACAAATATGTAGAATTTCAAGATTATCTATGGATACTGAATGTTTTGTGGAATTAATATGTTCGAAAATTGCGGATTTATTGTCTGAGGAAACATGTTTTTTGAAACGGGTTTTAAAATTTCTGCCAGTTTGGCCCACATATGCTGCTGAACAATCATTACATTCTATCCTGTATATACCCGATTTATTGTATTTGTCTGTCTTGTGCTTTGCATTAAAAAGGATTTTGCTTGAATTTGGACTGTTTGAAAATGCAGTTTGAATATTGAGCTTGGAAAAATAATTTTTGATGTTATCTGAAACGGAACCAGCATTATTGAGGCTAAAATACTTGTTTTCTGGTTTTTCCATTATACAATATAATAAAAGTGAGATCTCTTTTTGTCCTTTACGTTTGATTATTTGATTTATTAAATTGATTGGTATGTTATTGTTTGTAGCGATTTGTTTTATTGTGTCTATTTCGGTTTTAAAATTTTCATCTGATAAAGGTACAGAGAAAGCTCTATGAATCATGGAATTATATGCTGCAAGCTTATGGTTAATATGATTAAATGAGTCCATTGGAATTGAGGCATCGGTGAAACTTTCTTTCCTATAAATATTATATGATATATGTATTGTTCCTATTCCTTGTTATTGTGAGGTCCAGAAAATTTATTGAATTTTTTGATTCTATTTCTACAGTAAAACTTATATTTTTGTGTCAATTATTGAGATATTTGAGAAACCGATCTATTTGCCTATTAGATCCATAAAAGCCCACCAAAATATCATCTACATAACGGAACCAGAAAGCAATATGCTTGGTTGATAGTGGGTTGTCTAAGACAGTTTTTTCAAAATTATTCATGAAAATATCTGCTAACAGTGGACTAAACGGTGAGCCTATCGGTAGGCCTGACTTTTGTTCATAAAATTTTTTCCTGTAATGAAAGTAATTTTGTGTTATGTACGTTTCTAACAGGTTGCAAAATTCTGAAGTAATGTGAGGGTTTGTATTATTATTAGAAAAAATCTCTTGAACCAAAGGGAGGCATCCATCTGTTGGAATGTTCGGAAACATATTATTAACATCAAAAGAGACTAGTTTAAAATTATTGGTGAATGTAACCTTTGAAAATTTTTGTATTAAATCAACAGAGTTTTTGATAGTATGTTTCGGATGAAAATTTGTTAATTCACTGAATTTACAATTTAGAAATTTCGCTAGTTTACCTGATGGTGTTTCCACATATGAAACGACTGGTCTGGCCGATTTTTCTTCTTTATGTTATTTAATTAGTCCATAAAGTTGTTGAGGTTGAACATTCATTGGAATTAATTTGCGTTTCTCCCAGGTTGTATGTGCCAAGTGGTCAGCGACTTCAAGTTCTCGTTTGATATCTTTGACGTATATGTTAGCAGGGTCTTTTGGTAATTCAAATATATCTAGTTTTTCCAGGATATCTTTCATTTTAGAATAATACTGTTCGTTATTAAGGCAAACAATACTATTACCTTTGTCGGCTTTGGTCAGCGTTAATTGCTCTCCGACTACTTTCTTTTTAATCTTTGCGAGTGTTGTTTTATGGACATTTTTGTGAGATGTCATATCAGACAATATACGAAGCAGATTAACCCAGACGCTTTCATCCCATATTAACAAGACCAGAAACCAACATATACCTAGACAAGACAGACTAATTGAAAACAATATAAGACGGACAAAGAACTTCCTTGAAGCCCATCCTGATATCACCGTTTCGAAACCGGACAGAAGCAACAACACAATCATCATAGACACTGAAATATACAGACAAAAAATGTCACACCACCTAGATGATGCCCATACTTACAAGAACATTAAAAGATACCTCACAACAACGCTGGAGAAGGAGGGCAACAAACTGATTCAAGGTTGGACCCTACGTAGTTATATTACACCCGAAACATCGAAAGAACTACAAGTTCATAATAGCATTTGTCCAAGAATTTATGGACTTTTGAAACTACATAAAGAAGACACTCCAATACGCCCAATAGTGTCGTCATGTCAATATCCACTATACAACATCTCACAGTTCATAGCAAAGACACTAAAACACGTGATCGGGAGAAATCTTTACTTCGTGAAGAACTCATACGACTTGAAACTAACACTCAATGATATGTTAACTCGGGACTTTTGAGGTTTTTCTGATTTCAGAGTTCCCTTATTGTGACCTCCCGAAGTTAGAGTGGGCGGTGAAGAATCCTGTGATGATGGAGGTGGAAGAACTTGAACTACTCGTTCTACTTAGTTTTGCACAGTTGTCCTATTGGAAATTGCTGAGCCGCTCGGACAGTTTCTGGGACAGATCTGAACATGCAATCCTCTCCATCGCGCAAACTTGGTAATCTTCATTTCCACTATCCTCCATTGATTTGAACATGCGTTTGTGACCCCTCTTGAATTCATCGATGAGCTTGCTATGTTGACTCTGTAAATCGTGGCCAGCATGCTGCACCACCTTCTCTCGTTGTAGTTGTTCATCGATGGACGGCTTGCTCTCAACTTTCTTCCTCTTGTCTCATTTTTGTATTTCTTGAAGAATAGCACTGGATAGACTACAAGAAGCCAAGCTGTTGCTGCTACCGGCTTCAAAAAAACAAAAACTAGAGGTACTCGCCAGACCGTTTTCAGAAAAGTTGGAGATTTCGATAGCGTTTCTATGTACATCAACAACTACTGTTTCCGTTTTTAGGATATTGTTGATTTGATCGCTCATCCTCTTGAATGATTCATAATTATTTTTTATCTCCTGACAGTCGTCGCTACCATTATTGCTTATAATAGTACCGTTCTCTGACTGGTTACTGGATCGTAGGCTTGAAGAATGGTTTATCGTAATCTTCTGGTTCCTCCCACTCAAAGTTGTTCCATTGTGAAGTACATTTAAGACGATCCAGATGGCCCTCCAAATCCAGATTGTCCTCTTTAACAACCGAAAGTCGTTTGGAGTCAGACCAGGATGGGCTTTGATCGCCGATTACTGAACTGGAAAAGCTGTTGTAACCAATCGACTCTCCGGGAACATTTCGGATGCGGCATGCTTCCTCACGACGAGATCCTGTCGTCGAAACATTTTCATGAGGAAGGTTGGAAGTTATATCGCTGAAATATACGTTATTGCACGACAATATTTGGTCGCCCGGTCTCAAACCGGCTTCTTTCGCAATTCCGTCGTCTTTTGTAAACAGCACGAATATTCTCGGCTTTCAGTCCGGTCCCTTGCAGATACCACAACCCAACTTCGATCTTGGTGAAACCATAATACTGATTCTGACATCCAGTACCTTTTCACCGAGAAAAGGAGACAGTCGCATTGAATGATTGTCGTTGATAATCTGCCAACTTATGGAGTCTGTTCTCTTTTCTTCAAAGAGAATCGTCCGACTGTTCGTAATCGTAATCTTCTGGTTCCTCCCAATCAATGTTGTTACATTGTGAGGTACATTTAAGACGCTCCAAACGGTCCTCCAGATCCAGATTCTCCTCTTTAACAATCAAAAGTCGTTTGGAGTCAGACCAGGATGGGCTTTGATCGCCGGTAAATTTGGGAGCGTTGACTGTTGAGGGTGCCATGCTAGGTGTGAAATATTCGGCGAAATCGTAAATTTTTGGGATTTTGAATTTTTTTCTCATAATCTATGAACACCACGACTTCGATATTCCTACCAAAAATACTTCAATCAAGATTTTTATTTAATATAGAGAAGTTAAAGAATACATTTTTAGGTACATTTTTGCCGAACTTAGAACCCGTAGCTCTTTTTGAGTATATTTCGGGAAACAATTCTCCGATTGCGATGGAATAAAGAATCAGACCTGGAGACAGTTACTGTCCATCTTTTCCTAAAATTTCGTTGTTCCAGGTAGCGCCGTTCAGCCTGTAGCGTGAACAGAACATTTTGCCGCACACACATACACACACACACATACATACATACGCACATACTATCTCGATCGCTGAACGACGGCAAGGTATAACGCTTTATGCCCACTCACTTTTGTGAGTCGGGCAAGCGTAAACAACAACGTGTTAAAATAACCAATTTGTTAAATTTTGACATCGATGTTGAAATTTGACATCGTTGTTTAAATCTCCGTAAATTTCATGTTGACTTCCTTCTCTCCTCTATACCAGTCCTTCTTTGTTCATTTTCAGGAAAAATTCAATCATAAACTCTAGAGCAACGGACAAAGTGACGGTCCAACAAAAAAAACACCACTTGGGAGTCCATTACCATAAAATATAACGCTCAAACAAACGAACTTCGAACCCCTATTCTTCTCAAACAGCTGTACAATAATGCAAAAAGGTCTGCAAGGAAAGAGGTTGCGAGACAATGTGGTAGTTATATATAGAAAGTAATTTTTTATTTTCATTGATTATTTCTAGAGAGAACAATACTCTGATAGAATAACTACAGGAGCCCAAGAGGGCTGGAATTGTGAGTTGCATTTACATAGATAATCAATCTTTCAATTCATCACCCAAACTACAATAATTCTTCATTCATGTAGGCAGACATGAATAGAACTGAAGGTGGTCCATTTGTGCAAACTAGCACTTCAGAAGAGGATAGGCTGGTCGTAGCACTGCTTGGTGATAATGTTAGACCACGACAAAATATATATGATGATGGTAATATATATTTTGGGAATCATTGCTATGGCACTCATATGTATAAGAAATATGATTATTCCTTCAGATGATATAACCTTAGAGGTGCTTTCGCCTGTCTCACTACCACCAGTCGCTGAAGTGATAGAACCAGCAGCCCCAACAAGCTCTGTTAGACGAAAAATAGTGAAGAAAAAAGTGAAGCTTTCATCAGAAAAACTGAAAAATATATATTATCTCCAAAAATTGAGAAACGCAAGAGTAGAAAGGCAAACGTTAGGGTTTGAATACAAAATTTGAAAAAAACAATATGGAAAATTGAGAAATGAAATAAATAAATATTTTTCTTGTTAAATCCATCTATCATATCGATAATTTAAGTATTATAATGTTATACCCTGCCAAAATGTTTCGTTCTCTCACATATAATATCATTCTGAGATAATTTTGAGTTTATCATTTACATTGATTTAATACTTTTACATATTCCCTTGTGAATGTCACATTTAAATTGTTACCCTTAAGTAATACATTCATAGAATTTCTCCATAGAAATTAATAAACAGATCGCATCCATCCCTTGAGGGTGGAGTCCCGCTGCGAGTTGTGGAAGAAGGGTACCTTTTCCCGAGCACGATACTTCGCCAAGGGGGTGGAGTTCCTCGGGAAGTTGTACGTTCAACTACCCTATTTTCTTCCACAAACGGGGCCCTCAGGGGATAAAAGGAGCAGCGGTTCGGTGGAGAAGTCAGTCGAGAACCAGTCGAGAACGAGAAAACCATCTTCAGACGTCGTCGTTACCATCCACCGACTCCTGGCCAAGAAAACTCAACCAGTTCAGCGCTACGCCGATGGTCCGACAGCCTTCGCTTCCCGTCGCCCGTTCGCTTTCGATACTGCCGTCGCCTGGTCTTCTGCCGTGCCCAGCTGCCGAGAAACCAGGCCGTTGATTTTCCGCCAGTGCTTCCTCCGACGAGCGAAGCCAACGTCGTGTTCCTCTTTTCGTTCGCCGTTCCGACCCGGAGCGCTACAACATCAGCGTCTTCGTTATTCGTCGCCGACTACCGTTTTCGGCCCTTCCGTTTCTCGTTTTACGTTTGCTTTCGTTCTTTTTTTTCGTAATTATTTTCCAGACACCCAACGGCTGGCTCCACCATCTTCCGTTGCGACGTCGTTTTCCGGAGGGCGCATCCACCATTTCCAGTCGTGGTAGCCGAACTTCGGAATTCGACCAACCGCAAGCCGTTGGGAAATCGTCAAAAACCGAACATCCCGTTGTTGCCAGTGGTGTTCCCGCAACCCATGGTAATAATTTGGCGTGCCCAACGTGGGGCAGATGGAAAATTGAAGAGGACTTGGAAGCTCGTCCCCGAACCACACGCTCTCATAGCCGCGGTCTCGTCTATCGTCGCAGTTCTGGGAACTGCCTAAAAACATCCCAGTGGCGCCCAACATCTCGTCAGAACCGTTCGCTGACATCGTCTTCGTCGACCTTCCGACGAACTTCAAAAGCCGTTCCGATCGCCTTCACCATATTCGCCGACGATCGCTTCGTAAAACCTGACAGCAATCGCTTCTCGATGGACATCCCATTCAGAACGCCGTTCCGATCGTTTTTCCAAACGATCGCCCAAATAGCGAAATCGAAAATTTTCGCCTCGTGCTACGCCGAAAACCACGGACTCCGTCTCATTCGAAACCGTACCATCAAATTCCGTTCTGGTCGCCGACAAGTCCGTACCCGACATCGTTAGCGAAGGCGAACCAGAAAACATCGCCGCGGCCACCGCAACCAAAGTTGCTGTCGGTCCATTAAAGAACATCTCCAGAAAACCAGCCCGTATTCGACGCCGAAACATTCATCTCCGAAGCTCTTACGCCGATCTCATCGATCTTCAATCGTCGTCCGCTGACAACGATTTCCACGTCGAAGATCCAAAATCCGACTCGACATGGTCAAAAACCACCCGTACCTGAGCAAGTTTCAAATTCCGCGAGGCCACGCCTCCCATCCGTCGACGCTGCCGTTACTCGTTCCTGATTGGTGGATCGTTCATTCACCAAGTCAAGCGGAACTTGTAATTTTTTCCGTTTTCTGGAAGCAACACAGAAAATCATCGCTTATGTCCAAATCACATTTTTGTTCCCGTTCGTCCGAAACACTCAACATGGACCAGACTCCGTTTTTCGTTCAACTTGGAAACTTCATCAGCGACGATTTTCCTCGGAATTCACCACGCCATCGACGCTGCCATCACGTGTAGTTCCGGGAGTGTTGAAAGACGGGAAATAACTACCCGAGTGAGTGAAGTGGCCGTGAAATTCATCCTTCGCTCACGTTATTAGTTTTAAGTTATCATTTTTCCGTTTTTTCTGTAACTCTCATATTTTCTGTTTTCCCGTTATTTCTCACATTTCATGTACGACCAATCATTTAATAAAGAAAAGTTATCTGCTGTCTCTCCTTCACCGAATCAACTCCGGATGCGATCTGTTTTCAACAAGGGGGCGAATTGTTACCCTTAAGTAATACATTCATAGAATTTCTCCATAGAAATTAATAAACAGATCGCATCCATCCCTTGAGGGTGGAGTCCCGCTGCGAGTTGTGGAAGAAGGGTACCTTTTCCCGAGCACGATACTTCGCCAAGGGGGTGGAGTTCCTCGGGAAGTTGTACGTTCAACTACCCTATTTTCTTCCACAAACGGGGCCCTCAGGGGATAAACTCCACAATCAAATGGCCACTCCTCCTGGAGAAATTCGTCGCCCCAACGTACAATTACCCGGCGACAACATCACGCCCAACACAAGTGACCGCTATTGAAACTCGTCACTCTATTCTTCCGGACGGTGACCACTATGACTGCACGTTATTGAAACTGCACGATCAAATTGCCACTCCTCCGGGAGAAGTCCGTTAGGAGAACCACCCTACGACAATATCACGTCTAACACAAGTGACCGCTATTGAAACTCGTCACTCTATTCTTCCGGACGGTGCCCACTATGACTGCACGTTATTGAAACTCCACAATCAAATGGCCACTCCTCCGGGAGAAGTCCGTTAGACTCAAGGTGCACAAGGAACCGTAGAAATAATATGGCAACGGAAGGGTACTTACTGCGGGTTTCGCTATATCAGGGTTTCGCCTCACTCACGCACGGTTCACGTATTCACAGGCAGGATATCTCTCGAGAATATCACTCGTGGATATCTCTCATGGATATCTCTCGTGGATATCTCTCGAGGATATCACTCGTGGATATCTCTCCTTTTATTCCGAGGAACGCGATAAATTTATATACAACCTGTACCGCAGCTCTATTAAGCGTACCTCTATTAAGCGGCTGGTACTGTCGTGCATTGCGATGTATCATTTCCTAACAATCACAAAGCTAAACCATGTATCTCGGTGCCCTCGACTTCTTCGTCCGACGGTACGACGATAAGGGTTATTCCCGCACTGCGACTTCAGCGCCACCCATCGGTCGGACCAACAATCTGGAGACTACTAGATGTCGCTCCACATTGTCCGCCATTCTTCTTGTCAGTATCGGTTCGCTAATTATTCTAGTAACGTTGCGTGATTTCAGAACGCATCGTTACAGATGTGACGTCGAGTGAGTACAATATGTCATCGGGCTGTAAAATAATATCATTGAGTGTTAGTTTCAAGTCGTATGCGTCTCCATTTAATTATATATATTATTACCATGGGTTGCGGGAACACCACTGGCAACAACGGGATGTTCGGTTTTTGACGATTTCCCAACGGCTTGCGGTTGGTCGAATTCCGAAGTTCGGCTACCACGACTGGAAATGGTGGATGCGCCCTCCGGAAAACGACGTCGCAACGGAAGATGGTGGAGCCAGCCGTTGGGTGTCTGGAAAATAATTACGAAAAAAAAGAACGAAAGCAAACGTAAAACTTCTCCATAGAAATTAATAAACAGATCGCATCCATCCCTTGAGGGTGGAGTCCCGCTGCGAGTTGTGGAAGAAGGGTACCTTTTCCCGAGCACGATACTTCGCCAAGGGGGTGGAGTTCCTCGGGAAGTTGTACGTTCAACTACCCTATTTTCTTCCACAAACGGGGCCCTCAGGGGATAAAAGGAGCAGCGGTTCGGTGGAGAAGTCAGTCGAGAACCAGTCGAGAACGAGAAAACCATCTTCAGACGTCGTCGTTACCATCCACCGACTCCTGGCCAAGAAAACTCAACCAGTTCAGCGCTACGCCGATGGTCCGACAGCCTTCGCTTCCCGTCGCCCGTTCGCTTTCGATACTGCCGTCGCCTGGTCTTCTGCCGTGCCCAGCTGCCGAGAAACCAGGCCGTTGATTTTCCGCCAGTGCTTCCTCCGACGAGCGAAGCCAACGTCGTGTTCCTCTTTTCGTTCGCCGTTCCGACCCGGAGCGCTACAACATCAGCGTCTTCGTTATTCGTCGCCGACTACCGTTTTCGGCCCTTTCGTTTCTCGTTTTACGTTTGCTTTCGTTCTTTTTTTTCGTAATTATTTTCCAGACACCCAACGGCTGGCTCCACCATCTTCCGTTGCGACGTCGTTTTCCGGAGGGCGCATCCACCATTTCCAGTCGTGGTAGCCGAACTTCGGAATTCGACCAACCGCAAGCCGTTGGGAAATCGTCAAAAACCGAACATCCCGTTGTTGCCAGTGGTGTTCCCGCAACCCATGGTAATAATTTGGCGTGCCCAACGTGGGGCAGATGGAAAATTGAAGAGGACTTGGAAGCTCGTCCCCGAACCACACGCTCTCCTAGCCGCGGTCTCGTCTATCGTCGCAGTTCTGGGAACTGCCTAAAAACATCCCAGTGGCGCCCAACATCTCGTCAGAACCGTTAGCTGAAATCGTCTTCGTCGACCTTCCGACGAACTTAAAAAACCGTTCCGATCGCCTTCACCATATTCGCCGACGATCGCTTCGTAAAACCTGACAGCAATCGCTTCTCGATGGACATCCCATTCAGAACGCCGTTCCGATCGTTTTTTCCAAACGATCGCCCAAATAGCGAAATCGAAAATTTTCGCCTCGTGCTACGCCGAAAACCACGGACTCCGTCTCATTCGAAACCGTACCATCAAATTCCGTTCTGGTCGCCGACAAGTCCGTACCCGACATCGTTAGCGAAGGCGAACCAGAAAACATCGCCGCGGCCACCGCAACCAAAGTTGCTGTCGGTCCATTAAAGAACATCTCCAGAAAACCAGCCCGTATTCGACGCCGAAACATTCATCTCCGAAGCTCTTACGCCGATCTCATCGATCTTCAATCGTCGTCCGCTGACAACGATTTCCACGTCGAAGATCCAAAATCCGACTCGACATGGTCAAAAACCACCCGTACCTGAGCAAGTTTCAAATTCCGCGAGGCCACGCCTCCCATCCGTCGACGCTGCCGTTACTCGTTCCTGATTGGTGGATCGTTCATTCACCAAGTCAAGCGGAACTTGTAATTTTTTCCGTTTTCTGGAAGCAACACAGAAAATCATCGCTTATGTCCAAATCACATTTTTGTTCCCGTTCGTCCGAATACTCAACATGGACCAGTCTCCGTTTTTCGTTCAACTTGGAAACTTCATCAGCGACGATTTTCCTCGGAATTCACCACGCCATCGACGCTGCCATCACGTGTAGTTCCGGGAGTGTTGAAAGACGGGAAATAACTACCCGAGTGAGTGAAGTGGCCGTGAAATTCATCCTTCGCTCACGTTATTAGTTTTAAGTTATCATTTTTCCGTTTTTCTGTAACTCTCATATTTTCTGTTTTCCCGTTATTTCTCACATTTCATGTACGACCAATCATTTAATAAAGAAAAGTTATCTGCTGTCTCTCCTTCACCGAATCAACTCCGGATGCGATCTGTTTTCAACAAGGGGGCGAATTGTTACCCTTAAGTAATACATTCATAGAATTTCTCCATAGAAATTAATAAACAGATCGCATCCATCCCTTGAGGGTGGAGTCCCGCTGCGAGTTGTGGAAGAAGGGTACCTTTTCCCGAGCACGATACTTCGCCAAAGGGGTGGAGTTCCTCGGGAAGTTGTACGTTCAACTACCCTATTTTCTTCCACAAACGGGGCCCTCAGGGGATAAAAGGAGCAGCGGTTCGGTGGAGAAGGCAGTCGAGAACCAGTCGAGAACGAGAAAATCATCTTCAGACGTCGTCGTTACCATCCACCGACTCCTGGCCAAGAAAACTCAACCAGTTCAGCGCTACGCCGATGGTCCGACAGCCTTCGCTTCCCATCGCCCGTTCGCTTTCGATACTGCCGTCGCCTGGTCTTCTGCCGTGCCCAGCTGCCGAGAAACCAGGCCGTTGATTTTCCGCCAGTGCTTCCTCCGACGAGCGAAGCCAACGTCGTGTTCCTCTTTTCGTTCGCCGTTCCGACCCGGAGCGCTACAACATCAGCGTCTTCGTTATTCGTCGCCGACTACCGTTTTCGGCCCTTTCGTTTCTCGTTTTACGTTTGCTTTCGTTCTTTTTTTTCGTAATTATTTTCCAGACACCCAACGGCTGGCTCCACCATCTTCCGTTGCGACGTCGTTTTCCGGAGGGCGCATCCACCATTTCCAGTCGTGGTAGCCGAACTTCGGAATTCGACCAACCGCAAGCCGTTGGGAAATCGTCAAAAACCGAACATCCCGTTGTTGCCAGTGGTGTTCCCGCAACCCATGGTAATAATATATATAATTAAATGGAGACGCATACGACTTGAAACTAACACTCAATGATATTATTTTACAGCCCGATGACATATTGTACTCACTCGACGTCACATCTGTAACGATGCGTTCTGAAATCACGCAACGTTACTAGAATAATTAGCGAACCGATACTGACAAGAAGAATGGCGGACAATGTGGAGCGACATCTAGTAGTCTCCAGATTGTTGGTCCGACCGATGGGTGGCGCTGAAGTCGCAGTGCGGGAATAACCCTTATCGTCGTACCGTCGGACGAAGAAGTCGAGGGCACCGAGATACATGGTTTAGCTTTGTGATTGTTAGGAAATGATACATCGCAATGCACGACAGTACCAGCCGCTTAATAGAGGTACGCTTAATAGAGCTGCGGTACAGGTTGTATATAAATTTATCGCGTTCCTCGGAATAAAAGGAGAGATATCCACGAGTGATATCCTCGAGAGATATCCACGAGAGATATCCATGAGAGATATCCACGAGTGATATTCTCGAGAGATATCCTGCCTGTGAATACGTGAACCGTGCGTGAGTGAGGCGAAACCCTGATATAGCGAAACCCGCAGTAAGTACCCTTCCGTTGCCATATTATTTCTACGGTTCCTTGTGCACCTTGAGTCTAACGGACTTCTCCCGGAGGAGTGGCCATTTGATTGTGGAGTTTCAATAACGTGCAGTCATAGTGGGCACCGTCCGGAAGAATAGAGTGACGAGTTTCAATAGCGGTCACTTGTGTTAGACGTGATATTGTCGTAGGGTGGTTCTCCTAACGGACTTCTCCCGGAGGAGTGGCAATTTGATCGTGCAGTTTCAATAACGTGCAGTCATAGTGGTCACCGTCCGGAAGAATAGAGTGACGAGTTTCAATAGCGGTCACTTGTGTTGGGCGTGATGTTGTCGCCGGGTAATTGTACGTTGGGGCGACGAATTTCTCCAGGAGGAGTGGCCATTTGATTGTGGAGTTTCAATAAGGTGCAGTCATAGTGGGCACCATCCGGAAGAATAGAGTGACGAGTTTCAATAGCGCACTTGGGTCCCTTGAACCGATAAAGAGTAGGATATTTAGATTGCACGAACCGAAAGGAACCATCATTATAGATTGATAGCAAGCTGCAATTCACTATTCGCTATTCACTGTCCGCTATCCGCTATTCGCTATTCACTATCCGCTATTCGCTGTTCACTATTCACTAGCCGCTATCCGCTATTAGCTATTCGCTATCCGCTATCCGCTATTCGCTATCCGCTATTCGCTATTCGCTATTCGCTATCCGTTAGTTTATCAGGCGAAGTAAGTTTCCACTGGTGAATCTATTAACCCTCTGGCTTTTTAGATGTATGATCGCTACCGTCGTGGGATAAATTGTAAATAGTGTGAATAAATTGTAAATAGTAGTTTTAAATATTTTTCCGCCGGACACTTAGTCGATTTCGAACACCTTCAATCGATTTATCTTTTTGGGGAATTTTCTTCTCCCGGTGAATACAGACCCCTGGAATTCATCTTTCTCTGACTGTAGTGTACCCCGGCGCAAGTGGACCGTACCACTTAAAATCAGGTGGCGCCCGAGAAAATATCCCCGAACGAAGCTGCGCTAGTCATATTAACATCCTGTAGTACAACCTTGGAGTTGGTGACAATAACGCGCGCATCCGCCAGATAGCAGCAACCGTATAGGAACAGAGTTTTGTTGTTAAGCTTTACCCGCCTGGCATCCGAATAGGGGCCGGTAAAGGGGGGGTCGCGTCATAAAAGAGGCGACCGAGCAGGAAAGCGTCACAAAAATGGCGCCCGAGCAGGGACGCGTCACAAAAATGGCGCCCGAGCAGGGACCGTTATTTATCGGGTTCGATTGAAAAGGTACCGTTATTTATCGGGACCGTTGTTTATCGGGATCGACTAAAGCGGGATCGTCGTTTTATTGGAGGCGATTGAAAAGGTTTGTTGTGCCAACGAGTACCGAATCATTAGCGAAGAATAGCATCAAGTTAAGAGGGACGCGTTGGTAGGTTAGATAAAATTGTTTATCGGGACCGGTTGAACAAATAGAGATCAGGTGGACGGTAATCGATCAAAACGAAAGTAACGTTTTGGGAAAATCGATCGAAGGGTAATCTTCGTCGTCACTAATCGGGATTGTTCGTTGTGCCAACGAGTACCGAATCATTAGCGAGTTAGCAGTAACCCACAGGTAGGTTCGATAAGATGTTCGGGGAATCCGAAACTGAGCAGGAAGTCGCCGACTACCTAACGGAACCGAGTCAAATGGATGGGAAAACCGGATGGGTGTACAAGTTGCGAAAGGAAGACTTGGACGCGGTACTGACGAAGTTCAGGATAGAAGTATCCGGGACATTTGATGAAAAGAGGAAGAAATTGGTCCGATTCATCAGAAGCGGAAAAGCTTCACCGTTACCGAATCAAGTAGGTATGTTTAAATTCTCGGGTCAGGAGGAAACTACCTTGAACATGGCGACAACGTCAAGGATTAACCTGGAACCTCTAAATTTGGGAAAATATCGCCTGAATTTCGATGGGAAATCTGACCCGGTTTCATTTCTGGAATCAGTTAATGATGTTCGGCAGCAGCTGAAAGCTGAGCCCGACAGGTTTCTTCTCGGTCTGCCACAAGTCCTGTGGTACCACAATAATAGAAAGGACTGGAACAATTGGAAGGAATTTGAAGATGATTTTCGGGGGACGTTCTTCCCCGTAGATTATTACGACACGATGGAAGACGACATCAGCAATCGACGACAGAAACCGACCGAAACAGTTATGGAATACGTTCGAAAGAATAAAGGGTACGACGACGTTAACGCAACATACGATCCGCCTGTCACAGAAGATACCCATAAAACAACGATATAGACCACAGAATCCGAACGTCCACAAAATAATAAACGAGGAAGTTGACCGGATGTTACTGGAAGGGGTATTAGAACCATCCAACAGCCCCTGGAGTAGTCCTATAGTAATGGTGCAGAAGAAGGATGGAAAACCGCGATTTTGTGTGGATTTCCGAAAAATCAATGCCATTGGCCGTAAAGATGCGTATCCTCTACCCTATATTTCTGCCATATTCGATAGGCTACGTGAAGCTAAGTATATTTCCACCATAGACTTGACACAGGGATATTGGCAAATACCATTGGAAAAGAACAGCCGACTGATAACTGCCTTCACCGTTCCATCCCGAGGGTTGTTTCAATTTAAAGTCATGCCGTTTGGGTTGCATTCGGCACAGGACGCTTTTCAACGGCTTCTGGACCGGATCATTGGACCCGAGTTGGAGCCACGAGCGTTTGCGTACTTGGATGACATAATTGTGATAGGGCGAACATTCGACGAACATATATATTTGGACGATATAATAGTGGTATATGGAGATTTTGAGACGCACATACAGTGCCTGCAACGCGTGCTTCGTCGGTTGAAGGAGGCGAATCTAACCGTGAATCGAGATAAGTGCGAGTTCGTTCGTTCTCGTGTTCCGTATCTAGGCTTCATTCTTGATAATTCCGGTTTGCATGTAGATCCGAATAAAATCGAGCCTCTCTTAAACTTGGATAACCCACGATCGTTGAGACAGGTACGACGGCTTTTAGGGATAGTTAGTTGGTATCGTCGTTTTGTGCCGGATTTGGCAGTTTTAGTGAAACCAATAGCGAAATTAACTAGGAAAGGACAGAAATTCGTGTGGGGTACCGAACAATCTGATGCGTTTAATCGAATAAAGAAAGTTTTAACTTCTGCCCCAGTGTTGGGATGTCCCAAGTTCGAGCTACCTTTTGTTTTGCAATGTCATGCCAGCACTGAAGAACTGGGTGCAATTTTAAGCCAAGAATGAAATTCCGTCCGTATCTTGAAGGAACGACATATAAAGTTTATGCCGGAAGTTTACAATGGCTTTTAAACCATAAAAATGCGTCCGGGCGCTTAAGTCGTTGGATTTTGGCTCTCCAAGACCAAAATTTCCAAATTTGTCATCGAGCGGGAACATCTAATTGTTTGCCGGAAATTCTGGCGCGTACGCCGGATGAATCTGATGCGCGGTGCTCAAATTTGAACACTGAATTTAGCGATGATTCCGATTCGTGGTACGTGAGTCGTTTCAAAGCTCTGAAATGGGAACCAGACAAACATCCTGACTGGAAAATAATGGACGGTCGACTCTATTACTATCGGTCGCGAAACTTATTGAACGAGGTAATGACTGATCGGGAAGATTGGAAGCTGGTGATCCCTCGGCGATTGCGTACGTCGTGTTATCTGACGTTGCTCGGTGTCCGACGCGATCTCTTCTAAATCTTCAAAATTTCGAACCTCTCGGTACGATATAAATTGACTTATCCGCGGCAGTAGATTGCGATAAGCGTATTCAATCAATTCGCTTTCGGACAATGAAGGCGAGGCTTTCTTAGACAAGCACTGAATGCTAGTTAAATATTCCAACATCGGTTCGTCCGGATCTTGCGTACGCCTAATAATTTCATTTAGGATAGTCGCCCGGGACGATGATCTCAAAAAACGACGCCGGAACGATTCGACAAAATCTTCAAAATGACACCAACTCTGTTTTTTAGCATAATACCCTTCCCACGTACGATCGGTAAGAAAGAATGAAACACATCGCAATATTTCGCCGTCCGACTCCGGAAACATAGCCCGACATTCCAGTATACGACTTCAAAATGATTCCGCCCGGTCTTTTCCATTGAACCGCAAGCCTAATTTTCGAAGTGTGTCCTGAATAGGAACTATCGAACTCGAATAGGTGCTAGAAAGGAATGGACGGCTACATCCGGTCGTACCACCGAAATTCGTCCGTTCTACGTTATTCTCACCAACCCGGTGATAGGGTGTAATTTTGAAAAATCCTCTGAAAAGTAAGTCACGGCAGGACCGGGAATCGAACCCGGACCTCCAGCTTTACGCGCTGTTGCTCTTCCACTAAGCTACCCGACTATGACTTATTTTTCAATTTTTGTCGGCTTACTCGTTAATTCTGATAATCTTGGGACTTCATCGCAGAAGCCACACAAGAGAATCAATTTAACTGAACGCCGGCTCAGCGTAATCTCTTGTGTGGCTTCTGCGATGAAGTCCCAAGATTATCAGAATTAACGAGTAAGCCGACAAAAAATTGAAAAATAAGTCATAGTCGGGGTAGCTTAGTGGAAGAGCAACAGCGCGTAAAGCTGGAGGTCCGGTTCGATTCCCGGTCCTCGCCGTGACTTCGGACTTTTTCAGAGGATTTTTTCAAAATTACACCCTATCACCGGGTTGGTGAGAATAACACCTTGAGATCAATTCACGATTAGCGTTGATTACGCTGAGCCGGCGTTCAGTTAAATTGATTCTCTTGTGTGGCTTCTGCGATGAAGTCCAAGATTATCAGAAATTAACGAGTGCTGACAAAAATTGAAAATAAGTCAGATCTACATAATTTGACACTCTTATCCTCCGTACCACGTCTCATATCATCATTGTTAAAACGCCTATCGAAATGGGGTTGGTTGGGGCGCCGAGATTCACCCAACGCACTGCGCGATTGTCCAACACCATCGCTAGGAGAAACTGGCTCGAGAAAACTGATACGAGTCGGATAACCGTAGTTATCTAACATATTTCGTTCGAAAGGTGGTGTTCTAAGTGTTGTTGCCGCTCGCAAATTCGAGACACTTGATTTCGGAATTGCACCCGCAACATTTGGTAATTCACCATTACTAAAGAAACCGATTTCTATGTGACATAAACATAATCATTTGTCTACTTACAGGAACGCATGAATAATACGTCCATTCGAACACGAATCTGTTGTTTTTGTCTAAAAAAATTTCCAACCAGGAAGTAAATCTATCCTATACCTCTAGACAAATGTCACCGTTTTCAATTTTTTCCGAACGAAAGAAGACTGATGGAAAATTCAAAGTTTGCATGAATACATAATCATTTTTCCACGCCTGCATGAATAAAAGGTTCATTTGAATACGAATCCGTTGTTTTTTTTCCAAAATTTTCCCGCCAGGAAGTATATCGAGGGATCTGTCTCCTATACCTTTAGACAAATGTCGCCGTTTTTAATTTTTTCCGAACGGAAGAAGACTGATGCAGAATTCAAATTCTGCATATATACAAAATCAATTGTCTTTTTACAGGAATTAAATATTTCCGTCGGAAAATGTTGCGTCTTGTTGGGAAATTCGTGAGAACTTTTGAAATTTTCACGCTGATATCCATTTTGTTTTTCGTCCGCATAAAAAACACATCCAGTTGAATACGAATCTGTTGTTTTTGTCTCAAAAAATTTCCCGGCAGGAAGTATATCGATCCTATACCTTCAGACAAATGTCGCCGTTTTTAATTTTTTCCGAACGAAATAAGACTGGTGGAAAATTCAAAATTTGCATTGAGACGGTCTTCGGCTTCAGCGAGTCGTCTTGGGAAATTGCCATTAACCCGGCTTTTCGGTAAGTATTCTCTGAGTTGTATTTTTTTCTGCTCATTTGTTGTTCATTTTTTTTTATTCTTCTTTCTGTTATTTTATTATGAAAATGGTTTATTATGAAAATGGTGAGGTCGGTGAGTGTGAAGTGAAGCATAAGAATTAAGCAATCATATCGCCGAGAGAGACAGCAGCTAGATTTGGAGCTATGGGCTGATCAAATCCAAGTACTACAGCAACCCGTTACGACTAGTTACAAAGGAGAAGCGAGGTGATTATGGAAAATTCTACGAAGAATATTATGCAGTCGATAGTTAACGCTTGGTGATCAAAAAACGAAGATTTGACGTCGATAATCGGAGGTGACGGTCGATACTTTTCGATTCAAGCGGCTGAAGTATTTGTGGGAATAGCGACAGCAAGAAAATCTCTAACACCCCCCACCAACATACGTCATCGAATGGTCTGGAGAGAGCACACGGTGGAAGAGATGGGAGAGTACGAAGCTGTGAGCTGAGAAGCTGGGTTGCGTTGCAAGGCTTAGATTTGGCTGGGATTTTTTTTGGAGTTTTTTTTGTTGTTTTTTCTTGACCTCACACAACCGATATTTTGGTGAGTGTATTCAAGAACAATAAATCGTTCAATCCGGGATCGATATTTAGTTGATTGATAGCTTCGTTCCCTCGATTTTCAGTACTTTTAGTTTTCCGCGTCGGGCTGCTATCGAAAGCAAACCAAAGAGCCGGCGAAGAGTGTGGCGAGGGAGTTTTCCTTCGATTTTCTCGTCCCATAAATGGCGATCCTGCCAGGATTTTCCTGCGAATTTTCTAGAATAACTTCGCGTTGACCGCAGTTTTATCGCGTGTTTCAGAATAATTCCGGTTCGAGTCGACGTTGATTGAATTCGCGAGAACACCTGCAACGCATTCGTTATTTGTTTATTTTTCAGCGAAATATTGGAACGCGTTCAAGTTACGAATTTGATATCGATTTAATAATTTGTCGAACGATCCGAATGATCGATACAATGGCAACCGGAACTAGTTCTAATGACGTAAACTTTGGTGTTGAATCTGTGATCCCTGAGAACGTTACCACAGGGAAACTAATCGGATGGATTGAAAGTTTGGATATCGAACAAGTGCGCAATATTATCGAGGGATTTGGATTACCCATTTCGGGAAATGTCGCGATACTGAGGAGGCGTTTGCGAATGCGAATCGATCCTGTTTTCGCGACGGAAGAAAATAATCGTGTTTTGAATCGAACGATGCTTGCGCTGGTTTTTCTCAGAACGAAAGCGCGCAAGTGACCGCGGTCGCCGGGGTACTTCAAAGCACGTTTTCCACCGAACGTATGATGCGAACAGGGAACGCTAGCAGACCGAATAGTCCAGCTGCCGAATCAACGCCTCGAGTTTCCGATTTTCCCTCGTTGCTTAATATCGAACGTGAATTACCACATGTTGCGGGTGCAATTCCGAAATAAAGTGTCTCGAATTTGCGAGCGGCAACAACACGGAGAACACCACGTTTCGAACGAAATATGTTAGATAACTCCGGTTATCCGACTCGTATCAGTTTTCGCGAGCCAGTTTCTCCTAGCGATGGTGTTGGACAATCGCGCAGTGCGTTGGGTGAATCTCGGCGCCCCAATGACAACCAACCCCATTTCGATAGGCGTTTTGACAATGATGATACGAGACGTGGTACGGAGGATAAGAGTGTCAAATTATGTAGATCCCGTAGAACGGACGAATTTCGGTGGTACGACCGGATGTAGCCGTCCATTCCTTTCTAGCACCTATTCGAGTTCGATAGTTCCTATTCAGGACACACTTCGAAAATTTGGCTTGCGGTTCAATGGAATAGACCGGGCGGAATCATTTTGAAGTCGTATACTGGAATGTCGGGCTATGTTTCCGGAGTCGGACGGCGAAATATTGCGATGTGTTTCATTCTTTCTTACCGATCGTGCGTGGGAAGGGTATTATGCTGAAAAACACAGTTGGCGTCATTTTGAAGATTTTGTCAAATCGTTCCGGCGTCGTTTTTTGAGATCATCGTCCCGGGCGACTATCCTAAATGAAATTATTAGGCGTACGCAAGGTCCGGACGAACCGATGTTGGAATATTTAACTAGCATTCAGTGCTTGTCTAAGAAAGCCTCGCCTTCATTGTCCGAAAGCGAATTGATTGAATACGCTTATCGCAATCTACTGCCGCGGATAAGTCAATTTATATCGTACCGAGAGGTTCGAAATTTTGAAGATTTAGAAGAGATCGCGTCGGACACCGAGCAACGTCAGATAACAGGCAGATCATATCTTCCGCCACCGTCGGCCGAGAGATCAGTCTATTCCGAGTTAGCGTACCGTAGCCCCAAAATTCGCGAAATTACCGGTCGTGTCGAGACCAACACGTCGGTTTGAATACGGTAGCAGATCAAAGGGTTGAAACCGTGGGATTCAGGGCGGACAATATAAACGAATTTTCTGTGGTCACGGAGAGAAATGATTCGCGTCGTGGAGGAAAATCGTTTGTAAAGGATGAAAAACCTGGGCCTTCCACGGACTTCGCGAAGGAAGATTTCGAGCCTGCTTCAGAAGAAGTAGTTGATTTAAAAATCCTGTTGGAATTGCGGAGACATTGCTCATCGGTTTTACGTTGTCCGGAAAAGCTTCGTCGTTTTTGTTTTGGATACGGACAGGCTGGTGTGCATAAGACACATTGCACGTTTTGTCAATAGAAAAATTGAGTTCGGGAAATGCGAACTGGAATCGGTACTAAGGGCTCCGTCGATTCCTGTCCAACGTAAAGAGCCCAATGTAAACATTAGTAAACCGGTCAGTAGAGTGGAAGGTTTAGATTTCGACCAGAATGGTTTCTTACGCGTGTGGGTCGATGGTGCTTGTTCGTTCAACGGCAAAGATAGAGCAGTGGCTGGAATTGGAGTGTGGTTTAGTGAGTCCCACCCATTCAATTATTCCGAACAATTACGGGAACACGCGACAAACCAACGCGCGGAAATTTTAGCGGTGTCGAAGGCTGCAGAGTAAGTAAAACATCAATGGCCAAATATTAATAAATTACGTATATATTCCGATTCAAAATATATTCGTGACTGTTGGACGGTGTGGATTCCGATGTGGGAATCGCAGGGATGAGCCAGTCAACTACGAAAAAATGTCGTAAATCGGGATTTGTTGGAGCCGTTAGCAAAACGTCTGCGTACTTTTGAGGACGTAGATATTCGCTTTGTACCATCGCATTCGGGAGAGTTAGGAAATACTAAGGTTGATGAGTTGGCTCGTACAGCTGCGCGGGCTAATTTGGAGGCAGATGAAGAGAAATCCCGGACAATGGCGCAAATCTCGTCAGGTCGCGTCATTCGTGCCAACGGTGTTGCCCCCCTGATACTGGATATCAAGGTGGCAGGCATTCCTACTCGTGGTTTGATTGATTCGGGAGCAACACGAACGTTTTTGAATTCGAGCACCTGCGATAAATGTTGGAAATTTGGTAATGTCAATCCCAATGAAACGTTGAAAATTCGGTTGGCGAATGGTACTATTGTTACCACTTCGGGTGCCGCAGTATTCGCGTTTGAGGTCGAGGAACGTAAGCGTTCGTTGCAAGTTTATTGCATTCCGGATTTGGCCGAATCGTGTGTGTTAGGTTTAGATTTTCTGGGAAAGTTTGGTATAGTCTTGATTTTTTCGGACAGAACTTGGCGGTTCAACGGGACGTTAAAGACAAAGTTCTCATTTGGTCCAGACCGTGCGTCTGCCGCCCTTTCGATCTGTTGCGAATTGTCTGAAATAAGTAGAGAACAAATTAAAAAACTGCGCCATATGCTAGATCAAGAGATTGATCCGCTTCCGGAGAAGCTAACGAAAACTCATCTTGCGGAACACCACATCGATGTTGGTCAACACTCACCGATCAAACAGCGATTCCGCGCAGTAGCTCCAAGTATTTATCAATATATTTGTGGTGAGATTGATCGAATGTTGTCGGAAGGAATAATTGAACCCTCAACGAGTGCTTGGTCCAATCCCATCGTAGTCGTGAAAAGATCCAACGGAAAAAAACGGTTTTGTTCAGATTTTAGAGCCGTTAATAAAATCACGAAAAAAGATAGTTATCCGATACCTTTGATGAATACTATCCTGGATCAATTAAGGGATGCACGTTATATATCCACTATCGATCTGAGTCAAGCGTATCATCAAATACCGTTATCCAAGGAAAGTCGAGAAATAACTGCCTTTGCCGTTCCGGGTAGAGGGTTGTTCCAATACCGGGTAATGCCGTTTGGCCTTACTAACGCGCCGGCCACGTTCCAACGTTTTGTCGATGAGTTGTTCGGTTCTGACTTTGGGGATAACGTATTTAAATATTTGGACGATATAATAGTGGTATATGGAGATTTTGAGACACACATACAGTGCCTGCAACGCGTGCTTCGTCGGTTGAAGGAGGCGAATCTAACCGTGAATCGAGATAAGTGCGAGTTCGTTCGTTCTCGTGTTCCGTATCTAGGCTTCATTCTTGATAATTCCGGTTTGCATGTAGATCCGAATAAAATCGAGCCTCTCTTAAACTTGGATAACCCACGATCGTTGAGACAGGTACGACGGCTTTTAGGGATAGTTAGTTGGTATCGTCGTTTTGTGCCGGATTTGGCAGTTTCAGTGAAACCAATAGCGAAATTAACTAGGAAAGGACAGAAATTCGTGTGGGGTACCGAACAATGTGATGCGTTTAGTCGAATAAAGAAAGTTTTAACTTCTGCCCCAGTGTTGGGATGTCCCAAGTTCGAGCAACTTTTTTTTTTGCAATATCATGCCAGCACTGAAGAACTGGGTGCAATTTTAAGCCAAGAATGAAATTCCGTCCGCATCTTGAAGGAACGACATATAAAGTTTATGCCGGAAGTTTATAATGGCTTTTAAACCATAAAAATGCGTCTGGGCGCTTAAGTCGTTGGATTTTGGTTCTCCAAGACCAAAATTTCCAGATTTGTCATCGAGCGGGAACATCTAATTGTTTGCCGGAAATTCTGGCGCGTACGCCGGATGAATCTGATGCGCGGTGCTCAAATTTGAACACTGAATTCAGCGATGATTCCGATTCGTGGTACGTGAGTCGTTTCAAAGCTTTGAAATCGGAACCAGACAAACATCCTGACTGGAAAATAATGGACGGTCGACTCTATTACTATCGGTCGTGAAACTTATTGAACGAGGTAATGACTGATCGGGAAGATTGGAAGCTGGTGATCCCTCGGCGATTGCGTACGTCGTGTTATCTGACGTTGCTCGGTGTCCGACGCGATCTCTTCTAAATCTTCAAAATTTCGAACCTCTCGGTACGATATAAATTGACTTATCCGCGGCAGTAGATAGCGATAAGCGTATTCAATCAATTCGCTTTCGGACAATGAAGGCGAGGCTTTCTTAGACAAGCACTGAATGCTAGTTAAATATTCCAACATCGGTTCGTCCGGACCTTGCGTGCGCCTAATAATTTCATTTAGGATAGTCGCCTGGGACGATGATCTCAAAAAACGACGCCGGAACGATTCGACAAAATCTTCAAAATGACGCCAACTGTGTTTTTTAGCATAATACCCTTCCCACGCACGATCGGTAAGAAAGAATGAAACACATCGCAATATTTCGCCGTCTGACTCCGGAAACATAGCCCGACATTCCAGTATACGACTTCAAAATGATTCCGCCCGGTCTATTCCATTGAACCGCAAGCCTAATTTTCGAAGTGTGTCCTGAATAGGAACTATCGAACTCGAATAGGTGCTAGAAAGGAATGGACGGCTACATCCGGTCGTACCACCGAAATTCGTCCGTTCTACGGGATCTACATAATTTGACACTCTTATCCCCTCCGTACCACGTCTCATATCATCATTGTCAAAACGCCTATCGAAATGGGGTTGGTTGTCATTGGGGCGCCGAGATTCACCCAACGCACTGCGCGATTGTCCAACACCATCGCTAGGAGAAACTGGCTCGCGAAAACTGATACGAGTCGGATAACCGGAGTTATCTAACATATTTCGTTCGAAAGGTGGTGTTCTCCGTGTTGTTGCCGCTCGCAAATTCGAGACACTTGATTTCGGAATTGCACCCGCAACATTTGGTAATTCACGTTCGATATTAAGCAACGAGGGAAAATCAGAAAATCGAGGCGTTAATTCGGCAGCTGGACTATTCGATCTGCTAGCGTTCCCTGTTCGCATCATACGTTCGGCGGTAAACGTGCTTTGAAGTACCCCGGCGACCGCGGTCTTTTGCGCGCTTTCGTCCTGAGAAAAACCAGCGCAAGCATCGTTCGATTCAAAAACACGATTATTTTCTTTCGTCGCGAAAACAGGATCGATTCGCATTCGCAAACGCCTCCTCAGTATCGCGACATTTCCCGAAATGGGTAATCCAAATCCCTCGATAATATTGCGCACTTGTTCGATATCCAAACTTTCGATCCATCCGATTAGTTCCCCTGTGGTAACGTTCTCAGGGATCACAGATTCAACACCAAAGTTTACGCCAGTAGAACTAGTTCCGGTTGCCATTGTATCGATCATTCGGATCGTTCGACAAATTATTAAATCGATATCAAATTCGTAACTTGAACGCGTTCCGATAATTCGCTGAAAAATAAACAAATAACGAATGCGTTGCAGGTGTTCTCGCGAATTCAATCAACGTCGACTCGAACCGGAATTATTCTGAAATACGCGATAAAACTATGGTCAACGCGAAGTTATTCTAGAAAATTCGCAGGAAAATCCTGGCAGGATCGCCATTTATGGGACGAGAAAATCGAAGGAAAACTCCCTCGCCACACTCTTCGCCGGCTCTTTGGTTTGCTTTCGATAGCAGCCCGACGCGGAAAACTAAAAGTACTGAAAATCGAGGGAACGAAGCTATCAATCAACTAAATATCGATCCCGGATTGAACGATTTATTGTTCTTGAATACACTCACCAAAATGTCGGTTGTGTGAGGTCAAGAAAAAACAACAAAAAAAACTCCAAAAAAAATCCCAGCCAAATCTAAGCCTTGCAACGCAACCCAGCTTCTCAGCTCACAGCTTCGTACTCTCCCATCTCTTCCACCGTGTGCTCTCTCCAGACCATTCGATGACGTATGTTGGTGGGGGGTGTTAGAGATTTTCTTGCTGTCGCTATTCCCACAAATACTTCAGCCGCTTGAATCGAAAAGTATCGACCGTCACCTCCGATTATCGACGTCAAATCTTCGATTTTCGATCACCAAGCGTTAACTATCGACTGCATAATATTCTTCGTAGAATTTTCCATAATCACCTCGCTTCTCCTTTGTAAATAGTCGTAACGGGTTGCTGTAGTACTTGGATTTGATCAGCCCATAGCTCCAAATCTAGCTGCTGTCTCCCTCGGCGATATGATTGCTTAATTCTTATGCTTCACCTCACACTCACCGACCTCACCATTTTCATAATAAACCATTTTCATAATAAAATAACAAAAAGAAGGATAAAAAAAAATGAACAACAAATGAGAAGAAGAAAAAAATACAACTCAGAGAATACTTACCGAGAAGCCGGGTTAATGGCAATTTCCCAAGACGACTCGCTGAAGCCGAAGACCGTCTCAATGCAAACTTTGAATTTTCCACCAGTCTTCTTTCGTTCGGAAAAAATTAAGAACGGCGACATTTGTCTGAAGGTATAGGATCGATATACTTCCTGCCGGGAAATTTTTTGAGACAAAAACAACAGATTCGTATTCAACTGGACGTGTTTTTTATGCGGACGGAAAAAAAATGGTTATCAGCGTGAAAATTTCAAAAGTTTTCACGAATTTCCCAACAAGACGCAACATTTTCCTACGGAAATATTTATTTCCTGTAAATAGAAAATTGATTATGTATATATGCAGAATTTGAATTTTCCATCAGTCTTCTTTCGTTCGGAAAAAATTAAAAACGGTGACATTTGTCTAAAGGTATAGGATCGATTTACTTCCTGGATGGAAATTTTTTTAGACAAAAACAACGGATTCGTGTTCAACTGGACGTATTTTTCATGCGGCCGTGGAAAAAAATGGTCATCATTGTGAAAATTTCAAAAATTTTCACGAATTTTCCAACAAGACGCAACATTTTCCGACGGAAATATTTATTTCCTGTGAAAAGACAATTGATTATGTATTTATGCAGAATTTGAATTTTGCATCAGTCTTCTTTCGTTCGGAAAAAATTAAAAACGGCGACATTTGTCTAAAGGTATAGGAGACAGATCCCTCGATATACTTCCTGGCGGGAAATTTTCGGAAAAAAAACAACGGATTCGTATTCAAATGAACCTTTTATTCATGCAGGCGTGGACAAATGATTATGTATATATGCAAAATTTGAATTTTCCATCAGTCTTCTTTCGTTCGGAAAAAATTAAAAACGGTGACATTTGTCTAGAGGTATAGGATCGATTTACTTCCTGGATGGAAATGTTTTTAGACAAAAACAACGGATTCGTGTTCAAATGGACGTATTATTCATGCGTAGGTGGAAAAAAATGGGCATCATCGTGAAAATTTCAAAAGTTTTCAGGAATCTTCAAACAAGACGCGACATTTTCCGACGGAAACATTTATTTCCTGTAGGTAGACAATTGATTACGTATATATGCAAACTTTGAATTTTCCATCAGTCTTATTTCGTTCGGAAAAACAAAAAACGGCGACATTTGTCTAAAGGTATAGGAGACAGGTCCTCGATATACTTCCTGGCGGGAATTTTTGAGAAAAAACAACGGATTTGTATTCAAATAGACGTATTTTTCTTGTGGACGTAGAAAAAGATGGTCATCTTCGTGAAATTTTCAAAAGCTCTCACGAATTTTCCAATAAGACGCAATATTTTCCGACGGAAACATTTATTTCCTTAAAGAAGACAATTGATTCTGTATATATAATTATGTTTTTCGGTTTGGAAACCAAGTTTTTAAAAACAAAACTGTTGACAGTTCACCCTGTGGTGGGTAGTAAATGAACGAAAACAATAGGTAACCCTAACCGGTCAGGGTATTGAACTGGAGCAACTACTAACGAAAAGACGGTTTCGGATATAGTATGGTATTTTTTCTTACCGATGCCAAACCAAAATGAAACGGAATGATAAGTTCGTAGGTATTTACTCACCCCACTGAATACAACCAAATCTCAAACGACAATGCCGCGTTCCTGTCACAACGACCATGCGCACCACGCACCTTCCCCCGGAGGTGCGTGGAGCGCACAACCCGCAGGAACATATGGTACATCTGAACATACCGCCCGCCTTGCTGCTTCGGCAGCAATAAAACAAAGCCATATAAGAAAAACAAATGTAAAAGGAAACAACTATTACAATTCAGCTGCAGTGCGATACTGGTATGCTCAGACTCTACAAAATTTGAAAATAATATGCAAATAATATACAAAAAAAAATAATGATTTACCAATTCGTACATAGTTATTCCTTATTTCAAAAAAAATGACAAGAGAAAAAAAAAACAATAAAAAAATTAGTCAAATGGTAACGAATGTTAGAAATGATACAAAAAAAAATCAAAGTTGACTTCGTCAGTTCCAGATGAGATTCTACACAACGGTCTAGAATTCAAACAGGCTTCAATTTTGACGGCAAGAGTACACATTTCTTCGAAACTAAGAACTGTATCGCCCACAACTCTTCGGAAATGGAATTTGAAGCTTCGAACCGCTGCCTCCCATAATCCTCCAAAGTGAGGAGCTCGAGGTGGAATAAAGTTCCATTTCGTTCCCTGCGAAGCTAGAACAGTACCAACTTCTGTTGACCATTTGGATGATCTAAGAAACAATTTGTGTATTTCTTCTGATGCGCCTCTAAAGGTGGTGCTATTGTCCGAATAAATATTCTGACACGATCCACGTCTAGCAGTAAACCGAGAATAAGCGTTCAGGAAAGCGTTGGTTGTCAGGTCAGAAACCACTCCAATGTGAACTGCACGGATCACCATACAGACGAATATGGCGATGTATCCTTTGGTGGAAGTGGATCCTCGAATTTTCGATGCACGTAGCGTAAATGGACCCGCATAATCTAGTCCAGTATGAGCGAAAGGTCGAGAAGGAGTCACTCGATACACTGGCAATGGGGCCGTTTGTTGTACACCAGTTCGCGAAGCGTAGCGAATGCAGGTTACGCATTGACGATAAACTCTCTGAATCGTACGTAATCCTTGGGTAATCCAAAATGATCTTGTTAGATAGCTGTTCATCAATTGTACACCACCATGCAAAGTGATTTGATGTACATGTTCGATTAGACGACGGGTGAATATCGAAGATCCGGGTAAAATTAACGGATGTTTTTCATCGAATGGTAGGAAAGTATTTTGCAAGCGACCTCCCACTCTCAGTAGACCATCGCTGTCGATGAAAGGTACGAGTCTTAATAGTTGACTTTTAGTCGAAATGGGATGATTATTGTGAAGACAACGTATTTCATTTGAATAATGATACAACTGAACAGCTCTAAAGAGGCCAATACGAGCTAATTTATATTCTGCGGCTGTCAAAGTGTCGAAATTTCGCAAATGTTTAGGTTGTCTTGCATTACATTTCCAACGATAACAAAACGATAGAATCCTCAGAATCTTTGTAAGAGATGAGAATTTCTTCAAATGATCGAGCACTGAATGGTTTTCTTCCACCATTGTTGTAGTCGCTGTAATTGTCTCCGGAACTTCATCTATGGGCTGAGGGCATCTCGAAATTGGCCAGTTTTTTTCGTGAAGTAGCCATCGTGGTCCGCTCCACCATAAATTGAAAGAAGCAAGTTGATCAGGGACTAGTCCTCTGGATGCCACGTCAGCTGGGTTATCTCCCGAGGGAAGATGTCTATATTCTATATCCGGAAAAAGAGTCTTCACTTCGCTAACCCTATTGGCTACAAATGTCGTCCATCTGGAAGGGTGTCCGTTCAACCAGTCGAGAACGATATTAGAATCCGTCCAAAAATAGATCTTTGATGGCGCTTGCGAAAGATTTTTCAGAAGATGTGATGTAAGTCTACCCAACAACACCATACCACACAATTCAAGACGAGGAATTGTTTGTACTTTGACAGGGGCTATCTTGGTTTTGGCCATCAAAAGAGTAGAGGTTCTACTCTTTTGATGGAGGAACAAGAGCATAGACAACAGCAGAAAATGTACGTTTCGATGCATCTGAAAATCCATGCAATTCCCAGGTCTCGAAGCTAAGAGTCCCTGTCCATCGAGGAATTCTGATTTTACCGACAGAATCCAAAGAAGAACGAAAATTCAACCATCGACTAAGTAAGTCGTCAGGTAATGTCGAATCCCAATCTAAATTAGTCAACCAAAGATCTTGAATAAGAATTTTTGCAATGACGATAACCGGAGCTAACCAACCAAGAGGATCAAATAGTTGAGCCGTCTCAGAAAGGACTAATCTTTTCGAATACTTTAATTTTACCGGCGGTATCGAGGAAACAAAAATGAATAAATCGGATTCTGGCATCCACTTAATTCCCAATGCAGAAACAATTTCATTCGAATCGAATTTCACTGATCTATCAGTTGAGTTATCACTACCGGAAACCAAATCTATCGAATTGGACGACCATTTACCGAGTTCCATTTGTGCTGAATCGAGTAGGTCAATGATCTGACGTTTAACTTTCAAAGCGTTAGAAATACAATCAGCACCCGCAAAAATATCATCGACATAAGTTTGACATTGCAACACTTGTGCACCCAAGAGAAAAGTGCCGCTGCCGTCAGCGGCCAATTGCAACAGGGTTTGAATTGCTAGAAAGGGAGAAGATTTCATTCCATAAGTGACAGTTTGGGCTTGATAGTCCTGGATAGGGCCAGAAGATTTCGACCTCCATAAGATATGTTGCCAGCATCTATCGTCCGGGTGAATCAGAATCTGCCGAAACATTTTGACGATATCCGCAATGAAAACAAATTTGAAAAATCGGCTCCTAGTCAATATACCCGTAATGTCCTGTTGAAGTTTAGGACCAGGTAATAACAAATCATTAAGAGACAAACTATTACTACCCCGTTGAGAGGCATTGAAAACCACTCTAATTTTTGTACTATCGCTTTTAAATACCGCATGATGAGGAATATAATACCGAGCTGTACCCGATTCGAAAGGCGTTGCTAAACGCATGTGATCTAACTTGATATACGTATCCATGAACTCACTATATGAAGTATGAAAAATAGAACTTTTCTGTCTGCGTTTTTCAGATCGCAGAAAAGAACTTGCTGCTATTTCTCGAATATCTGAAATATTTTTCTGAAAACGAAATGGAAGACGAACGACGAAACGACCGTTCGGAGTACGGGTAACTGTCTGAGAATAGTATTCTTGACAGTATTGTTCTTCGGGTGTCAAGGATGTGGGCGCGGGTAATTCTTCGATTTGCCAGAACTTGGCAACCAAATCGGATAAAATGGTTTGACTGAAGTATGAAAAATGTTGGTAGTAGTAGGAGAACTATGAGAATGACCGACCAATCCAGTCAAAATCCAACCGAAAATAGAATTTTGAGCTACTGGAGTTCCCACTGGTCCACGGATCAACCCTTCTAAAATAATTTGAGGATAAACATCTGCTCCAAGGATGAGATCAATTTTTCTGGACTGTCGAAACATTGGGTCTGCCAGGTCAATACCTTCGAGATGCGAAAGATTCAATTCAGGCAGATCTCGAATAGGCATTATGCGAGTAAGTTGCGAAAGAATTAAGGCATTGACCTCTAAAGATTGAGATAAATCTTTGGAACTGATTAGGAAAGTAGTTTGGTGTCTGGCAGATAAGTTTTTCTTTGCGCCAACACCAATAATCGATACACCAGCTGAATGCCTAGGCAAAGACAATAAGTCTACCAGACGTTCCGAAATGAACGACTTTTCCGCTGCGGGATCCACCAGAGCTCGGACGCGATACGAGTCACCCTTTGATTCCCAACCGAAACCTCTGCAGTGGCTAGCAAAATTATTCGACCAATGGTAACAGTGTTTGCACTTGTTAATGCGTCAGAATCGGAAGGAGAATTTTGTTTTACTGTTTCTGACGATGGAGTGAACTTTGGTGCAGCTAAGTTCAACGAAGAGCGAGGACTGTGAAGCTTAGTGTGATGCTTCTGTTTACAAATCAAACATCTTTTCAATGAATTACAATTAACTAAATAATGAGATTTACCAAAACAATTCAGACACAGTTTATTATCCTTGCAAAATGCGAATCGTTGAGGATGGGTAAATTTCTCAAAAGATGAACAGAAATTTAGTGAATGTTTAGACTGACACAGTGGACAAGATCCACTTACCGAAGTTTGTTTGGAGGTACTAGACGTATTTGCTGAAACGGAGACGGTTTTACGAAGGTTTTTAGTTTCAGTTACCATGTTAGATTGTGCCTGTTCCAAGGACTGTAACCTATGTTCTAGAAAACTAACCAAAGCCGAATAAGTTGGAAATTCTGTTGTCTGTTGACGCGACAAATTCCAGGCTTCGTTGGTAGAGGCATCAAGTTTTCTTAACATGCAATGAATAACAAAATGACAATCAATATCATTAAAACAATTCAAATCTCGCAAACCTTGAACTGATTCTTCAGCTTTGTCAATTAGTCTTGCTAAATCGCGAAAGTTGCGTGTGCGTACCGAGTAAAGATCGATTAAAGCTTCAAAATGTGTGAAAAGACGGATGGATCGATTATCATACCGACGTTTCAATCTCTCCATTGCTACCGAGAAATTTGAATCTACTATTGGAATACCCTTCAATCTCTGTGCCGCGTCACCCTGCACAGAGCTCAGCAAATATTGAAGCTTATCAATTTCTGACATTGTAGGGTTAGAATCTATAAATGCGTTAAAACGATTATGAAACGATTCCCAGTCTGCTTGTTTTCCAGTAAATGTTGGTATTGCCAGACTTGGAAGTGTTAAACGTACTTTTGACATAGTTGGTGGATGCTCAGTAACTTGGTTACTCAAGAAGGAGGCGTCTGTATTAAGTTCATTTTTTAGACGTAATAATGTGGATTTAGCCTCAATATAAATCAACTCAGTCTCCACAAAAACCTCCGACTTCAAATATTCAGCGATTTCGTCATTTTGTTGGTAATCAAGAAGCTTCAGATATTGATCCGAATATTTTGACCAGTAAGATTCCAAAAGTTCCAGTCGCGAAGAAAAATGAAATTGTGTTCGCTTCTCTATTCCAACCTTATCCACCGAATTTGAAATGAAATTGGAAAGGCGCTTGCCAAGTTCAATTTGATTACTCAAAATACTCGGCGTCATTCTGTGACGTTACAAACAAAATCGATTTGAATTAAAGTTATCAATACGTTCGAAAATTAACACGATACGCGGCACGACAATCGACCGCCCGAAGATAATAAACTGGTTACGCGACGAAATCACGCAGAACAAACACCGCTTGAAGATAATATGCAACCGATGCCGTGCATAAATCCACGGTAGGAAGAAATCAACACGAAAGAAACGAATCGATAGGCGATATTCGATCGAAATCAACTAAAACGAAAACAAATCGAGCAATATCCGAAAACTCCGTCGAAAAATTAATCAAACGAAAACTATTAAACCACGCTCTGCTACCAAAAAATGTTGACAGTTCACCCTGTGGTGGGTAGTAAATGAACGAAAACAATAGGTAACCCTAACCGGTCAGGGTATTGAACTGGAGCAACTACTAACGAAAAGACGGTTTCGGATATAGTATGGTATTTTTTCTTACCGATGCCAAACCAAAATGAAACGAAATGATAAGTTCGTAGGTATTTACTCACCCCACTGAATACAACCAAATCTCAAACGACAATGCCGCGTTCCTGTCACAACGACCATGCGCACCACGCACCTTCCACCGGAGGGGCGTGGAGCGCACAACCCGCAGGAACATATGGTACATCTGAACAAAAACTTTTATTAGAACGCACGGTACATGAGAAGCACAACTATGTATTGATGAATAGATTCTGAATGGCTCGATACAATTCAATTTCCTATATAGAATTATAAAAGCTTGTTGCATTTTCGCAATCTAAAAATAAACGTATGGTGATATATTCTCCTTATGATTTCCTGTTGACAAATTCTATCTATTAAATATAGAAGTCCGATTACATAACTCCTCCTCGCTTTGGATAAAAGTATCTCCTGTAGGAGTAGCTTTAGTTATAACATATTTTCTGAAATATTTAAAATAAGAGTAAATAAAGATAATAATAATTATGATAATAAAGATTATTATTATAATGAAGATTATATTCGAAGGTTGGACGTTCCACGTTTCGATTTCTTCTAACTCGATATCTGGGATGTCCTCAATGTCTTCGTTGTTGTGTTGATTGCTTGTTGTTTCCTTTGATGGGTTAGAGTGTACTTTTGGTAGAATGATGGATTTTTCTTCATCTATTGATGCTGTGGGGCTGACTTCTTTGTCGCCGTTACTTATAGCACATTTAGTTTTGATAAGCGTTATCGTTGATATGAACTGATACTTGGTTTGTTGGTTACATTTTTCCAATATTTTGTTGTTTGCGATGGACAAAATATTTCCATCTTCTAGTAATTTCAAATCTGGATACGGTATTTCAGTTATCTTCTCGCAATTTTCGTTATGGGTTTTCAGAATATTCCGCATACAATTTGGTGCTTTTCATAAGGTTTCTTGATCGCATAAATAATCTTCTTCAATTGGATGGCATACAGTTGTTGACCAGTTTATTATTTCTCCTCGAGAGAGCCAATAGGGATCGGTATAAGGAATGGTTAAATTATTTTGAGACAAGAAATAAAGCCTGTATAAATCGTAATTCTCCTTGAAAACTAATGGAATTGATACCAAAAGTAATAGAATCTTATTTTTCAGAATAATTTTTGTATGGCACAATTGGTAATAGTCCTTCAAATGATGTACAGGTATTATTGTTACATTTCTTATTAATTCTGAGAATATCGAATAAGGTAAAATCGATTCATGTAATAGGTGTAATCTTGCAAAGCTTACGGATGTTTGTATTTCATCCAAAATATCCTTTATGTCTTTAGTCTGAAATGTTATAAGATGCATTTGTTCAATTTGTTGTATTTCTGGTACACGTTGTAACAACTTTAAATTATTAGTTAGTTCTTTGAACTTGTTACTGTATTTGTCTTTTAAATCGTTTACAATTGTCGCTATCTGTTTTTGATTTTTCATTAACACTCTCTCATTTTTCGCTATACTATTAAAATAATTCTTGTATGATTCTTCGTCATCAGAGTCCAGTGTTTCAAATAATATTTTCGATATTTTACCACCAAGATTTATAAGTTCTCTTTTAATTCTAATTTTCTCATTCAGAATTTCTTCGAGTGAATTCATGTTCATTTTATTTGAGTTTTGTAAATATTTATAATGCGTCAAATACGATGATGAGAATCTTTTCTCATTAAGACGGTCAATCTGAGTTTGAAATTGCAGAATTATATCTTCTATTTTCTTTAAATCGATATGATAAATTAATTGCAAATTTTTTATTTGTTATATAGGCTTTTCCTAGTGAAATGGGAAGTATGTTATTTTGTATAGGAATGATTTGTAGTGGTTCCGTAAGAATAATTACTTGGGTTGATATTAGGAAAATTGTTATATCCATTTTTAATCTGGAAAAGAGAATTTGAATTTATTATTTTCTTTGTTTCAAAATCTTTTTATGGTATATGTGTTTATTCTTTTTATCTTGAATTAGTGTTTTATCAATTTCACGAGCATCTATCTTTTCATATAAGGGATCTAATTTACGAGTTATAGGATTTTTTATGTAAGTGGGATTTTCATTTAAAGAATGGCTTTCTTCAGCTTTCCTTTTCTCGTTTAGTTTCTCTAATTTTTCTATTTTTTTCTCTTGACGTATTTCTAAGTAATTTGTTATGTCATTGAGATTTTCAATATAGTTTTCTACATAATTTTGTACTTGTTCATTATGGGATTTTTCTATTGGTATTGAGTAGTTTAAATCTGCTTTTATTATTTGCATAGGCGTTATTTCTAGAGCTGAATGATTTGAATTATTATAACTGAGTAATGCTTGTGATATTCTATTTTGAAAAGTATTTTTATTTCCAATTGTTCTTAATTGTTCGATTAACGTAGAATGGAATCTCTCAACTAAAGCATTTGAATTTGGATTATAATTTGTTATATAGTGAATGTCAATACTATGAGTTTTACAAAAATCTTGTACAACGCTGTTTTTAAATTCTAATCCATTATCGCAAGTTATTTTATTCGGTATGCCAAAATGGCTGAAATAAATTAACAGTTTATCTACTATTTCCATACCTGTCTTCTGTAATAATGGATAACATTGTCCAAATCTAGAGAATGAATCAATTACGCTTAGACAATATGTCTGATTGAATCTAATTGTATCACAATAGATGTGTGCAAAGGGTTTTGTTCCTATTGGGTTTGATTTATACTGTAATTGTATTGGTGTTCTCTCATACTTATTTTTTTGACATATTTCACATGAATTTATATAGTTTTGAACATCTTTACTCATATTTGGCCAATAGTATTTTTTCTTTAAACTTATTAGATTTTCTCGTAATCCTCTATGTTTAGTTTTAGTTTCATGATATTGTTTAATTCTTAGTAATTGTTCTTCTTTTTCTTCAACGTCTTCTAGCAAAGTTCTAGAGATTTTAAATTTTATTGTTCGACTTCCAAATTTATCTTGTAGAATTCTAATTATTGGTTCTTCTAATTCTGGTGATGCAAAATAAATTGTATATTGCTTTTCTGGCTGCACATATTCTTTAATGAATTTAAATAGATCTTGATCTAAATTATTCATTGAAACTCGTAATCTTATTTTATCTCCAAATAATTTAATTTTTACAACATTATAGTTTTGAGCTCCTTTGAATATTATTTGTAGTGTGGAGGAATTAAAACTCCGTTCAGTATAAGGTAATTCCAAAATAGGGTTTTCAACATTGCTATGAATTGTATCATCTGTTTCTTGTTCCTCTTTATTTTCATTTGGTTTCCTTATTGTAATATCGCTATGAATTATGACGTTTTTGGGATTTATCTCAATTAAATCATCATCATTTAAAATTGCTAATTCTTCATTTAGATTTTCTTTGACTAGTGTAGGAGGTTCTTCATCCGAATCATTATAAACTTCTTCTTGTAAAATTTTTAAGCATTCATCTAATTCTTCATTTGTAATTTGATTGGCTAATGACAATATATCATCTTCTATTCCGTTTATTTCTATGAAATCATTGTTAATATTTTCTGGTGATATTTGATCATCTGCATTTAAAATAACTCGACTTAATGCATCTGCATTATTTAATGAACCTTTCCGGTATTTAATTTCATAATCAAATTCTTCAAGTTTTATTCGCCAACGCATAAGTCGTGAATTTGGTTCTTTTAATGAGAATAGCCACGTTAAAGGTTTATGGTCTGTATAAATTGTGAATTTTCTTCCATGAAGGTAAGGTCTGAAATGTTTACATGACCACACAATGGCTAATAATTCTTTTCTATTGTATTGTATCTAGTTTCTGTTTCTGTGAGAGTTTTACTTGCAAAAGCAACAGGAGGATCGTTTGGTGGATCACCTTGTGATAAAACTGAACCTATCGCATAACCTGATGCATCTGTAGTAAGTACAAAAGGTTTTTCAAAATCTGGATATTTCAATATTGGATAATTCAATAGACTTCTTCTCCTTATGATTTCCTGTTGACAAATTCTATCTATTAAATATAGAAGTCCGATTACATAACTATATGCAAACTTTGAATTTTCCATCAGTCTTCTTTCGTTCGGAAAAAATTAACAACGGCGACATTTGTCTGAAGGTATAGGATCGATATACTTCCTGGCGGGAAATTTTTTGAGACAAAAACAACGGATTCGTATTCAACTGGACTCATTTTTCATGCGGACGTGAAAAAAAATGGTCATCATGGTGAAATTTTCAAAAGTTTCCACGAATTTTCAAACAAGACGCAACATTTTCCGACGGAAACTTTTATTTCCTGTGAGTAGACAAATGATTATGTTTATGTCACATAGAAATCGGTTCCTTTAGTAATGGTGAAATGGTGCGCCGAATGCTAGGCCACCAAAGATACATCTCGTTCCACCTCGGGAAAATTCATTCACCTTACCCTACGTGACTTGAAGCCGTCTAACGGATACCAGGAGTTCTGTTACGGATTGAAGCATACTCTTACGCGGCTCATATGCCGAAAACTGCAATGTAAACAGAATTCCTGAAAATGTGCCGTCAGGCCACCGGCAAATCGGTGGAAGGGAACCGAACTTTCCTCGGTACCAAAGTGGTTTCACTCCGCAGTCCTGTAGGATATCGTCCCGTGTAAACGATCTTCCTTTGCGCGTACCGCCGGTAATTGTAATATTTGGAAATTACTCAAAGTACCGACGGGCGCGTTATTAGTGATCTTCATTTCGTATTTTATATTTTAAAATTTCGTTTCGTTGTGTTTGTGAACGTTCCAATGTTGGGAGCTATTGGATTAACCTTTTTAATTTTGGGGTGATTCAATATACCGCTAAATCCATATATGTGTGTTTTACTCGACGAGCATCGTCACCAGTTTACGCTGCCCTGAGCGAAAACCTCCGCGCCAACTACGATAAACGGAAATCTGGTTGACACTTCGTGGAGGCGCCGGTGCCTTTAATTCCGGAAAATACGTAGTTTCGTTTTTTTTTCACTAAGCGCGATTGCCGTAAACGGCACATTTTCGTTTTTTTTTTCAGGAAACGCAGCTCCTGCGAACAGCGCGTTTTCGGTCGTTTGTTCGTTTCTTTTTCAGGACGCGACAACCGCAAACGACCAATTTATTGGTGTTTTCCGTTCCATTTTATTTTCAGGAAACGCGACAACCGCGAGAGCTGTATTATAAACTCCACATATCGAAATACGATTCACGTCGCAGGAACTCGGCCGGCACCACGTCGGAAAGTACCGCTCCGTTCTCTCAGCGGCGTCGCCCCATATTACGTGGCCTTTCGTTACTTTCGCAAAGCGATTTTCCGTCGAAGAAACTCGCCAAAGAAAAATCTCGCACGTGAATAATTCCGCAGAGCAGCGAGTACATTCGCCTTGTTATCACACGCTGCCCTATAATTTCATTTCGGTCAGAATTCAGGGTCGATTATTTCCTTTCGCGAAAATACGATTCGATTCCCCGCGCGCCTATCGCATTGAAACATCACGTTGCGCGCGTAACCAAAGACGAAAAATAATTACCAAGTGCGACGTACCTACCGCGGCGTCAGCAACCGCGCTTCCGCGACGCTGGACCCCTCCGACGCAGGTCACGCGAGTTTTCCGCATTCGAAATGATCGAATATCGATATTTGTGATTTTTGTTGCTCTATTGTTTTTATATTTCATTTTCGGCATACACATCGCTTTACTTTTGCTTTTATTATCTTTTTACTTTTTCCTATCGTCGATTGGCAATTTCGCCACAAATAGGCAGTGTCCAGTGTTTACTACATATTGATATACATTTTCTACGTCGCCATTATGCCTAAAACTAGAGGTGCTACTCACCGGCTAGAACTTGAGTCAATAACATTCGATAACGCGCCCGCTAACGCTGAACGCACACATCCCCAAACCAGCAAGCGCAATAGCCCTTACACAATTCCCACAAGAGACGCAAATTCGTCGGAATCGGAGGACGAGCGAACAGTAGTACAACATACAAAAGCTCAAACACCCTCGAACACTTTTATACCGGTAACACCCCAAATCCCCATGGTGACCACTTCAGAACAACCACAACCCCAACTACCACCACCACCGTTAACCCCCTGCAATAAAGTCGTCACTCAAGGTCCACTTCGATACCTCTTTCACTATATGTCGGGTTATGGAGTTAAACCACTCGTCACATGAATAGCATCTTTATTCGGGGGAGTTGATACACTAACGTAGAGCAAGTCGTTCGAGTTACTAATGTTCTCTCTCACAAAGGTATCGCGACCCTAAATAATATTTCTCACCAAAACATACGTGCCTCGTTCAATGTCACTCTTGCGGTATGTTTTGGTGTTTCACTTCCTATAACAACTTGTTTAGGGATCCCGTATCGCAGAAAAAAATGTTCGACAAAAGATCTTGCAACCACTGAGGCCTCTTTGCTGATTATAAGGTAGCACTCGATAAATCTTGATAACCCACATTGCAAGGTCAGAATATATTGATGGCCCTCGGTGTCTATAGGCAGTGGTCCCACCAGATCGAGGAAAACTGTGTGCATCGCTTCTGTTGCTGTTGATGTTATGTTCAATGGTTTTTTTGGAATGTTTGTGTATTTATGCCTTTGGCAGTCATCGCAATACTGGACAAATTTCCTCATATCCTTGTGAAGCCCGTTCCATGCGTAATACCTTCGAATGTTGAAAATGAAAAACTACGTTGACATCTGAATCCAACATCACGCTTGGTCCATAACGAGTTTCCACAACCTTTGCTCCCAGTATTGGTATAGTATCTGTTGTATAGTAGCTGTTGTGATATATATGGTTTGAATACTCGTATCTTAAAAACTCTTGTTGATGTTGTGGTTTGCCCCCTCACAAGGCTATTAAATCTTTGTCTTCAGGAGAGCATATATCCAGATGTTCTTAAAACGTCAAAGGTGGTACCAGTTTTCAAAAAGGGTGACAGGAAAATAATCTCTAACTACAGACCTATATCTATTGTGCCTGTAATATCAAAGGTTTTCGAGCAAGCTATGAAATCAAGAATTACGAGTTATTTTGAATCTAATCATCTTTTCAATCAAGCACAATATGGGTTTAGAACGTCTAAGTCTACAACCATGGCAATACACAGATTATTAGCTTTTGTTACTGAAAGTATGGGTTGTGGAAACTATGCTGGGGCACGTTTTTTCGATTTAGAGAAAGCTTTTGATTGCGTCTCTCCTCGTATCTTAGCGACTAAATTAATATACTACGGATTTTCATCTTCTGCTATATCTATTATAACTTCCTATCTAACAAACAGATACCAACAGGTTACTGTGAATGGTGAATGTTCTGAACTGCTTCAGATGCATTATGGAGTTCCTCAGGGATCAGTTTTGGGCCCACTATTGTTTTTGATTTTTATCAATGATTTAGAGTGTAATGGACCTAATACTGGCCTCATATTGTTTGCTGATGACACGACGGTTGTGAGTAGCTGTCATAATTTACTGGGTCTACGTGAATTGGTAGAAGAGGGACAGACTCGTGTGTCTGATTGGTTTTGTGCAAATAGGTTGACTTTAAATATTAATAAGACTAGAAGCCTTATTATAACTTTACGTAATATGGATGCGACATGGAACGAGCCTGTATCTTTCTTGGGCATAAAGATAGATCGTCGACTTACTTTTAACTATCACATTCTAGATTTATCTAAACGGTTAGCATCGGGAATTTTTGCACTCAGGATTATGGCAGGATGTGTCTCTGTTTCTGTTCTACGATCCTTATATTTCGGGTGTATACATTCTAAAATTTCTTATGGTTTGCTGGCCTGGGGACATGCGATTTCTGTGGAATGCATATTTGCCTTACAAAGGAGAGCAGTTAGAATCATTGCTAGATTAGATTATAGGGCTGACTGCAGAGACGCTTTCCAACGATTTGAGATCCTGACTGTCCCGTCGTTATACATTTTCTTGTGTTTACTTCATGTTAGGCAGAATTTGGCTTCCTATGTGACTCACAGTGACATTCATTCGTATCACACCAGATATAGATATAATATTTGCGCAGACTATCATCGAATTAATAGGATGAAAATTGGGATAACCTACTATGGCCCTAAGTTTTTCAATATGTTGCCACCTGGAGTCAGACTATTGGGATGTGACAGATTTAGAAATGTTATATATAAATATTTGTTGAAAAAGTGCTATTATTCAATTCAAGAATTCATTATAGATGAACACATGTTAATTTATTAATATTGTGATATTAATATATCCCATATAATATAATATAATCCCAAATTTTTGCAATCCCTATTCAACTCTGAAAGATCCATTTTTTTTTCAACTATAAAAACACAGCTATTACAATACTAACAATGTCAATAAGAAATGACTCACCGTTTTTTAGAAACAGAACCGCAACAGAACAACCACCGTTATGAATTATCTATCAGTTGATAATTTGCGACGACTTTTATATTACACGTAATCATCACTTCATTAACAAAAATTGGTCAATAATCGTAATCAAGTAAACAGAACAATCAACGTTATGAATTATCTATCAGTTGATAATTTGCGACGACTTTTATATTACACGTAATCATAACTTCATTAACAAAAATTAGTCAAAAGTCGTAATCAAGTCTTCATTACGACAAATTATTCGTAATCGATAACGATTACGGGGGACACAAGCGATAATGATAGCATAAATGATAAGAGATGATGATGTCAATAACGATTCTTATCCCACAATTTTATAACAACCTTCGGTCAGCCCCCTTGGTCTAGCGGTCTACATACTAGGATTCGCATGAATCGATCGCGAGTTCGATTCCCGAGGCGCAAAAAATTTTTCAGCTCATTCACCAAAATTGCA